>CATIWQ010028687.1:0-15413 GCA_949673415.1 Euphorbia schlechtendalii
CATATCAGAACAAAACTCAAAAGATCAAAAGCGGGAAATGAAGCAAGCATCAAAGATACCTCGCGGTCGGTAGCATCGGTTCCTTCATTTTTATCGCGCTCTGCAAAACGATAGCCATAAAAAATCAAATAACAAAGAAAAGTTAATAATATGTAATCCGGATCAGTGAGGATGAAATTACAAACCGAGGGCTCTTCTACTCCACATGAGCTTGAAAATGGCATGAATTAAATTCCCAATCCCAGGCCAATGGCGATACAATTTTGGGACAGAAAGAAAGGGATGTTATTTTTGACTGAAAAAATTTGAAAAGGAATCAAGTAAGAAGATGAAAGAAAGAGGAAACAGTGAGCAGAGGAGGATGAGAGAGAGAAAACCACCATAAGAGAGAAGAAAAACCAACCTAAAAGTGGTTGTCGTCGCCGGAAATTAGAGCTCCTTTTCATCTCTGCCAAAAAGGGAAGACGCGGCTGCAAACGTAAATTAAAAGAGATAGGGTTTATTTCTCCTTTGATTCCCGCTATATATTACCGAGTATTGCGGACGGTTGTTACGTAACAACCGTCCGCAATAACCTTGTATTATGGACGGTCCTTAAATAATGACCGTCCGTAATACTATAATAAGTATTGCGGACGGTTGTTACGTAACAACCGTCCGCAATAACCTGTGTATTACGAACGGTCATTAATTAACGACCGTCCGTAATACTATTATAAGTATTGCGGACGGTTGTTACGTAACAACTGTCCGCAATAACCCTTCCGTCATTCCTTCCATACTTTTATAGACGGTTTCTAGTATAACCCTCGCAAATGGTGCGTCCCAATAAGCCTATTCTGCACTAGTGTAGAGAAAATTAAGTTCGGGTATTTTCTCTGGGTGTGGATCATCGGGAGAGTGTAAACATTTAAGTAGTATTGTAAATCTTCAGTTATTTTTAGTGAAATTTCTTTGATCGTCAGCTGTGGAAGTAGGCAATCAGGCCGAACCACATTAAATCCTTGTGTTCATTTATTATTTTCTTGCTTAATTTTGTTATCCACTTATCAGTTGAATTATTCCGAGAGAGTAACTGTCATCAAGCGGTATATAATCACGTGTATTCCTAACAATGACAATTGATTCAAAGATTACCAATTTTGTAAAGAAGATGATGAAGAGTTCAGGCAAAAGATCAAACACATGGCATGCACATTTTTTTTATTCTAGAGTTTATCAACAACTTCACTCTTCCTAGAACTATCTCTACCCACACCAGAATTCTCAGTACCTTTGGGTAAAACAATAGGTGGGTAGCTAGCGGTTCTAAAAATAGCATAATTAATATGTGAATTAGAGTAACAATAAGAAGCAAAAGGCACCAAATCGAAGGGTCAAGTGGTGGGTTTAACAACGAGAAATTGGTGGAAGGATTGTACAGGGAGGAGGCGATGAAGGTGAGAGGTGGAATGATGGTGAGAGATGAAGATGTTGAAATTTGAGAGATACGCAAACAAGAGTAAAGAGTAAAGAGAGGGAAAGAAAATGAATTTTAGAAAATTAGGGTAGCTCGGACCCTGTGAATCAACTTGTTGGGTAACTTACACAGTATTAGCTAAAAAAAAACTTAATTGTCATCGGTACGAAATCACATACCCTTTTGCGATAAAAAAATACACAAATCACTATTTGAAAATGGCGAAAACACCAGATTATATATCCTATGTTTGGATAAGAATTGATGTTGCCATTTATTAACAATGACCGCTAGTTCCATCCTCCATGCAATGATCACTTGTTTATATTACAAGTTGAATTATTTCCATATAACTTCCAGAACAACAAAAAGTCAAACCCTTCATTTTAACCCCTTACCTTGTAATCCACGGGTAATAATTGGTCCACATAATCTATGGTCCTAATTTTGTTGAGTCCATGAGAATATTGGGTGTTGTACAAGGGTAAAATTCAGGTTTCACTCGTTAGCAAAACAAGGTTTGAGGAAATTTTTTTGCAAAAGGGATTTGTGATTTCAAAATTTGCAGAAAGGAATCTATGATTTCAAAAAATTTGCAAATGGGGTGTTATGACTTTAAAATAATGGTGTTAAATTGAATATTTCAAACAAGTTTAATATTTCAAACAAGTCTAACATTCTAATAATTTAAAATTTATTATTTAAAAATTATATATTAGAATTTGAATAATTTTCGGGTATTCTTTTATTCTTTTTGTTTTTTAAAATTTATTATCATAATTTAATTAAAAAAAATATTTGCACTATTCAAAATTTATCACCAACGTGCATTTTATTTTCATTAACCATCCTGTAAAAACTCAGATAAAAACGAGCAAGATTGCTCATCTTCGTGACATTATTTAATATTGAGAATCCTCTGTTTGCAAATTTTTTGAATCACAAACCTCTTTTGTAAAAAAAATCCTCAAACTCCATTTTGTAAACAAGTGAAACCACATAATACCTTTTTGAGGTTTGGCCTAATAATAACAATAGAGGGGTAAAACTGTAAAAATGAAAAAAAGGACTCGAAATTTTTATTGAATAAAGCATGAGAAATAGTCATCATAGGATAGGACCCACTTATAGCATGAAATTGTAATTTTTTTTTTAAATTTGCGCAAAAGCGTTTCTATTGTTAAGTTACAAAGGAAAATCTTTACCTCACCCCAAATGTGGTTCGAACATGTGACCTTTATGGTCACAAACTCAATCTCTACTACTAGGTTAAGACAAAAACCATGCATGAGTCGTAATTAAATCTATGCTATATACTAATTTGAATTTCTCCAAATAAGCTTATTCTTAATCTCCACAACATATCCTTATAAATACTAAAAGCAATTTTGTTTAGATCTTGTATTTTAGTTGTTATGATGCTATTTTAATATCGGTGTCAATTTGTTGATTTTTTTTGTTTTCAAAACTATTAAAAGCAATTATTTAATAGTGGTAACCAAACACTTTAAATTATAGTTTAATGTCCAAACCTGAAAAACAATCGTTTAAGAAGCTTGCAAACACCTAATAAATATCTTCGAGACTGAATATGTGATCATGTTGGTCTCGTTGGCTACAACAAACTCAGACATAGGGGGGGTGAATGACTTAAGTTTGGTTTCTAATCTGATTTTTAACTCTTTTTAAATTCGTTACTAAGCATGTTGTGTTTGTTTAGATGATGATATACAAACAAGAGATAAATCTAAATAAACAGACAAGCTAAGCTAAGTCTTAGTTTGACAGACTATGTTGAGTAAGAATAATCAGCAAAGCTAAGTAGAATAATACTTAACTGAAAACACAAGTAAAGAAAGAACTGTGTTGAGCTAAAATACTTGCTGAGTAAAGTAAGAGTTAAAATTAAACAGATCAAGCAGTGAATTTTATCCAGGTTCAACCTCCTGCTTACATCCAGTCCCCGGATACCTTATCCGAACTTTAATCCACTCTCTTTACTCCTTTAGCTAGGCGAAGAGGCACTCATAACGGGTATTACAATAATTACCTTTTAGACTGCAGCACTCCAGCAGGATTGTGTACCCTCCAAAATCATACCATCACCCAAACATTTTCTAATTTTAAGAACGAAGAGAACAACTTATAGATTACTTATTTCTTTTTACAGACTTGATCAATTACAATTTGAGTAATTTAAGTATCACTTCAAAGAACAGAATGTAAACTTGATGTTGTTCTTTGCGATTTTGGAAATTTCTCAATAGTTAAGTAAATTTTAATAGAGATTTAGCATGTAAGAAATTTCAAGTTTATTCACCAAGTTTGAACTACTGCCTTCGAGCTCCTTTTATAGGCAAGGATGGAAGTAGTCGTTGAAAACTTATCCTTTATTTCGTTTAATCTTCAATTTATCCTCTCTTCCGATCTTCAAGAATCTTCCCGTTTTAGACAAATTTGAATCTGTTGCGAGAATGATTTGTAACCGTTGACATGCGAGATTAATCCACTTATCTACGATATTAACCCGTTGATGAAAATGTCACAAAGTCTTGATCTTTAAGTTGTTTTTTTCTGGCAAGATAGAGTGCGAATTGCTACGTGACTTTTTGTGATATGATTGAAATCTTGATGTTGCAGAATGGCGCGGGTAGGTCTGAAATGCAGCGAGACAGTCCGTTAATCTTGGATTTTAGCGTTGACAAGCTGATATTTCGTATTGATAGCTTTTCCCTTGGACCACATAAATATCCCTTTTTTATTTCAGTGTCAGATAATCTTTGAGATCTGAAAAATATCAAACTAAAAATATTTTGTTCTTACGGAACAAGGATTAAAAGCGTACATTGTTATAATAAAGTAACTCTAAGACACTCAACGTAAAGTTAGAGAGGATAAGTGTTAAGTTTAATTACATTCGACTGTGATGAGTAACCTAACTCAAAAGCCATTGTATGCAATTCTAACTAAGTCTCTTTGATCAGCAAGACTATGTGTACTAATTTTAACTAATTCTAATTAAAAACTAATTACAATATTATCTTATGGATTAATAACCTTCATGTTTTACATCAAAAAAACTTTTAACTCATGATAGCTGAGTAATCCTTAAGTTGGGTTCAACAGATTATAGATGTCACATGTTCAAGTTCACATACGGGTGGGGTGGGGGTGGAGATTTTTTATACAATGAAGTAAGCGCACTTGTGCAAATTTAAGAAAAAAATTCCATGAAAACTATATAATGGTGTATTAGGACATGTACTTTTCAACTTCTGCGAACTAAATAAAATTAATTTCATTGTAGTTTCAAAGCAATTTTATTTACTTTATATTTGAATGAAATATAGAGGTCTGTTAGGTATTACTTTTGAAGTTACTATTTCAATAAGTTATTCTCACAACCTTTTTACAGAAATAGACATTTTAGCTTTTAAAAACACATTTTGATCTTTTATGCTAATTAATTAGTAACTAGCTACTTTTTTTTTAGAATCAACTTTGTTGCTTATAAAAAAAATTTAAAAATAAAATTTTTCAGAAAAGAAATTTGGGAAAGTAATTGGTCCAAAGGCTTTCATTTTATTGTTTGTTAAAGACATATTGTCGATGTAGCAATTCAAAAGAGTGATACACCCATGTATTGTAAAAAATGCAACTGCAATTTACTTTTTTTTGTTAAAAATGTTAGTATTTTAATTAAATTAATCTTCTACCTGATTGAGGTCTTGATCTAGTGGTTAAGATGGAAACTGTAAACTCTATATGTCTCAAATTCGAATCATGTTCGAGATGAACTGAAGATTTTTCTTTACATTTGATGTAAGCACAAATGAAACAATTTTTTCAAAAAAAATTAAGTAATCTTCTATGGAAATAAAGTATTAACTTCCAAAAAATCTTATCATCCAAATCATAACACACTAAATTCTTCGTATATTAAAAAAACTTAAAAGTAACAAACAAAATTACTAAATTCACATATTTTAACTTTGATCGGATCTTACCATCCAAAATTTGAAATGATAACTTACACTAAAATCTTCACGTAAAAAAACCTAATCTTCTATATATAAATATAGGAAAGAAATATTAATTTAAGTAGTCGGTACAATTTCCACTTTAATCAATTACTTTAATTACACCATAGAATCATACGGGTATATAATTTTGATTAACAAAATACAGAGTTTTGCTTAGTGAGTGATTGCTAGTCCAGCATGCTTTAATACAAGCTTGTCACAAACTAGAAAAAAGTAAAAATTGGGTGTGAGCCAAACTGAATTTTTATAAAATAATAAAATTTCACGTCCAGTCTGTGAGCCTACCTATTAATTTTTATAATGATAAATCATTAGATTTATTACTAAAAAAACTACCAATACTATTTGTAAATAAGTTACAAATTGAACTTAGATGCCAAACTTCAGATGACATAAATAAATATAAATTTTTTAATAGATTAATTATTGTTTCGGTATGGATGAGTCGAACTTAGGTTTAAATATTTAACCCAAGTTTATCTTATATTTTACTCGCGTCACTTCGAGTTCGGTCTGGTTAGTTTTTTTTAACTCATCCCATTAAGCAAGGGTAGACATGGTCCAGTCCCGCAAGTTGAAGGGCCTGTATCCAGATCTATGCACATGTGCGGACGATTTTCGAGTAATCTTCGCCCTACAATAAACTCCGCATAACTTTGATATGGAATGATATTAGTTAATATTAATAACTTGTTACTTACAAGTAATTAGGTGGGTCAAGTTGGACTCGACTTCAACTTCTACTAAATCCAATTCCAATCCATTATATGTTTGAATTTTTGCAGGATTGAGTATGGTTCGATCCATAAACATATTTGTCGAAACCCAACTTATGAAAGATGGACATGAGTAGATTCGACAGATCACTAAAACCTATTAACAATTAAGGATTTTTTTTAATTGAGAAGCAAATACCTCACACCGTAAGAAGTTGGGTAGATCTTGGTGTATAAGCATAGACACTGTCTATATATGAAATATACAGCATCTTCTAAGATTGTCAACATTATCTAAGAAAGTAACGTAACAAATCCAAAATTATATAAAAAAATATATATGTTTAAGAGCAAAATTTAAATCACAATAATATCTAGTTAATTGAATTATACTATTCGATCCGGTTAAGGAATATGCCGATAATTTATTCACTCTATCGTTACACATTCCTAATTGATGGCAGCCCTCCTCATGGCCCACACAGCCCATGAGGCCCACGCAAAGCCCAATAGGCTCGGACACCAGGGAATAACGATTGCGGTTATTTCAGACTTAGTGTGCAAGTGCAGTTACCGCACCATGAGAGCGGTTGGCGCATCATGGTAGCGGTTACCGCACGTCCTCCTTACAGGATAGGAGCAGTTATGGCATGATCTGGAAGCATTATAAATAATAATTCCTCAGAAGTTGCTCGGGTACGTAATTTCAACACAGTTCAATGCTATATCAATTATACTTCCACCCCAATACTAACTTGAGTGTCGGAGAGGCTTCACCGGAACCCTGGCCGGGCTTATCTAACGGGTATTTGTAATTGCAGGTGATCGTGATAACAATTCAGTAGTGTTCAGGGTCTGTAATATCACTAATGAAATATGACAATATTTTCAAAGTAAAGAAATATCTTCATCTATTCCAATGATATAGTTTATATATCAGCATCATTCACGTTAAGATACATCAATCATATCCGTTACACCCTGTTTCTTTCTTTAATCAACTTAAAATTGGAATTAAACAAATTTAAATGTAAATTTTAAATATGTATTGTTGAGTTTAATTGAATCCAACCAAATTAACAATAAGTTAAAAGAACATGATACACCATATGATTCATATCTAACCATTAATTCGGGAAATGGATTAGTGGGTGTAAATTTTTTTACATACAATCAATGAACCAATTTTTTGCAAAAATTGTGATAAATTGGTATTAAAACTAATCTGTATTATCATTAAATTTTGAGTTTCCATTAGAAAAGGAGTGCATATTTTTTTCTTACTCTATCTACAAACAAAATCTGATAGCTATATCTAAATTAAATTATCTGTAGTTTTTTTAATGTGCCAGCCACTTCTCGTAGTTCGAAGTATTTGGGTATGCCTATGGGTGTCGGGAGAAGTAAAATTAGCTCTTTCGGTTTTTTAAAAGACCATATTTGGAGGAAAATTAGTTTGTGACGGTCCAAGTTCTTGAGTTGTGGTGGTAGAGGAGTTTCTATAAAGTATGTTCTTTAGTCGATTTCGGCTTACACAATGTCCTTATTTCATCCCCCTGCTAGTTTATGTGACTCAATTCATAAGCTTCTCAATTCTTTCTGGTTGGCTTCAAATAATGGGATAGGAGAGGTATTCGATGGCAGCGTTGGGAGTTGCTATGTAGACCGAAGTGTCACAGGGGGATGAGTTCAGAAATTTGTTAGATTTTAACACTGCGTTGTTAGGGAAGCAGATTTGGAGATTCCTTATTTATCCGAACTCCCTGGTTTGTCGAGATTTTTAGGCCTGATACTTTAATGGAGCTACTGTTCTCTCGACTAGACTAGGGTCTACGCCTAGTTATGTGTGGCGGAGTATCTATTCTACTTTGACTCTTATTCAGTCTCACTTTCGTTGGAGAGTGGGAAATGGCTATTCTATTCCTATTCTTGGCCATGTTTGGGTGAATCATATGGATCGGGTGTTGCTTGCTGGAAATAATAGTCCGGTTCTGAGGGATAAGCATGTTGATTTGCTGATAGTTGATGGTTCTTGGAATGGTAGTAAAGTCAACGAGTTTTTTGATAATAGGGAAGTAGGTGTCATTCTTAATACACCCCTACCCGCTAATACTCGAGTTGATACTCCTTTTTGGCCTTACAAAATTTCAGGTGGGTACTCTGTGAAGAGTGTCTGTAGAGTTCTTTCTTTTTCTCGAGTATTCCATGAACCGATTTTAATCTATCATTGGAATTTTCTTTGGAAGTTGAATATTCTCTTGAAAATTAAGATCCTTATTTGACATTTGTTGAATAATGTTTTGCTGGTCCCGTTGAGATTAGTTCAACGGTGTGGGTTGGAGAATAATTATTGTCAAGTTTGTCATCTCGGGACCGAGTGTGAATCTCATTTTTTTCTCCATTGTAGTCTTGCAAAATTGGTGTGGTCTCAATTTGATCACTACTCGAATGTTCCCTCGAATGATGATATTGTTACGTTACACTATGATTGGTTGAAAGCTGCAAATATTGATTTTTCACAGCAAGTTTTCTTTGTTTTTTGGGCGATTTGGGATGCAAGGAACAATGCTATTTGACAACGAGTGGCTCCCCAACCTATTGCGGTGTACAAATTGTCATGGCCCTCGGTTCCCAGTGGCAGGCTGCTTCTTCAAGGCTTGGCTCGGGGCTAGTGGCAGGATCTATTTGTGGGCAGCAGTGTGCTCCAGGTGTGATTGGAAGGATGCCGCCTATTATGCCATAACTCAAGTGCAACACAGATTCAGCTCTTTTTCTTGATGATGTATCAATTTCCTTTGGCCTTGTTTTGAGGAATTCGGGAGGCCAATTTATTGCAGCAAGATGAGACCTCTTACCACCAAACATCTCAATCTTGGAAGCTGAAACTCTTTCGATTCTTGAAGCTTTATCTTGGATCAAGTCTCCACCCATGCTGTTATGGAAACCGATTGCTTGGTTCTATATGATGCCATGTTGTCGCTTGAACATGAACTCTCTTATTTTAGTTCTATTATTGAGGATTGTAAAACGTTAGCAAGCATTTTTATTTCTTGTCTTTTTAGTTGTGTGGCAAGATCCCAGAATGTTATGACCCGTATTTTAACTAGGGATGTTATTTTGAACTCCATTAGTGAGGTTTGGTTGATAAATCTCTCCGACTTGTATTACTTCGCTTCTTTAATTTAAATCATTATTCTTAATAAAATAAAAAATAACACATATCCAAATTTCACATTCCCAGATTTTTATTTTAAATCAAATGTTGACTCCAAATTTTCACATTCCCAGATTTCCATTTTAAATCAAAATGTTGACTAATTAGGTTTTTATTAAATTTTCATAATTTAAATACAAAATGTAAGAAGAAAAACCTTTATGGAAGTGGAAGCCTGTTGGGAGGTCATAAGGCAACTACCTGCCGCGATTGGCGCCTGAGAAAACAAGAAAGAAAATCACAGCTATAATTTTCCGGGAATAATTAATTTTAAAATACTCGGCATTTACTTTTATCCGGCTACCACAAAATCAGCAGGAAACCGTGACCTTTGCTCTTTTTATTTAATGATGTGAAAAGCAAAAATACGGTTATACCGTTATGGTTAGTTACAGTAACCTTTTTATTTACCACTGTGGTTACTGTCATAGTGTTAGGTTAGGTCAAGTTAGGTTAAAGTGAAACTACCAACAAGGAATAAATTCTTGCAAAAGAAAAGGTTGCGGTTAAGTAACGGCGTGAAGGTTGGGTTGCTATTGTGTATTCTACTTTAGGTCTATAAAAAGGCTGATTTGTTGCGTCTCTCTGCTCTGACTCCATACTTGTTCTTCTTCTTTCCCCCTTTTAGAGAAGGAAATTGCAATGGCGGTTCCTCATTTCAAATGGATTTGTGTTTCTGCCGCGGTTCTCGTATTAATGATTGTCGGCGTTGTTGCTACTGCGAGAAACGACGGGATCTCTGCTCTTCGGAGGTAAATTTCAGCTTTCTGAAGCTTTTTTTCTCCTTTGTTTTGTTGAGTAATGGAAAATGGAGTTTGCTCTGTTTTTGTTCTTCTTCTTCGTTTAAAAAATTGAGCTACATTATTTGTTTTTCGTTTTCTGTTGGAGTTTTTCTTTTACTGTAGCGGTTAATTTAGTTCATGATTTTCGTAATGCGGCTTTGATTCTGTTTTTCCCTTGCTAATTGAGTTCAGATTTATTTATTTCGTTTTTTGATGTTCTGCATCTTGTTTCATTTTCTTGGCTTGAAATGAGCTTTTCAGTGAAAGTCCAAAGTTATTATGGCTTCATTTACTATCTGCCAAAACCTGACAAAGCTTTAAATGAGCTATATGGAGACCAAGGAAGAGAGTACAATTCCATAACCTCCTTTTTGTATAAATATTTCAGGAATGTGGAAACAGAGAAGTTGCAGCGCTCTAAAAACTCATCAATGGCAGCGAGGTAATAAAAGCAAACCGACTCACGACGTTTAATTTAACCATAATCATTTCTCTTTCCGTTATTTCATACGTAAATAAATCACAACCGTCGGTCAGTTTATAGTGGCTGTGTTTAACCGTTGGATATTCAGTAGGGAGCCTCTTTTTATCCAGTAGTAACTGTATTGGAAGAATCTCTGCCGTGGAGATTTGATGAATTTATAGATCTGGACCGTTTATTCTGTTATTGTCAGTGCTTCGGATTCCTCACCAATTTCTTGGCTACCCTCCGAGAATGTGATTAACCAAAATGCAAAAATGGGGGTAGTTTAGTAAATATGGTAGTAAATTGACTCGCCGACGGGTCGGTTCTCTTGAGAAATAAAATAAATTTTGTAACGGTTTTAATGGATTGTTATTGGCATTGAGCACTGCGCATGCTACACCATCATTGTACTTTGTGTCTTCTTTACCTTTCTTCCACGTGTCACATTTGGGTTTTCTCTGTAATCAATTATTAATTTTGTTTATTAAAATTTTTCAGTTCCGGAGATGGAGAGACAGAGGAATGGAAAAATGAACATGCTGTTGATGATCCAGAAGAAGTGGTTAGAATGGTAGAGATGTAAGTGCCTTTTTTATTTGTTTTATTTCTTTTGTAGATGAAAAAAATGCTTTAATTGTGTTGTTATTGTCAGAATGGCTTTTTTCCTAATTTGGGCATGTTGAAAAATTGAAATTAAAACCAGTTCCTGGAAAACTAAATGGAGGAGTTGGGGAGAAATTTGTATGGTAGTTAGAGTAGTTGTTAAGACGAAGGGTGCAATTATTGTTATTAGTTACCACTTCGCATATGGTTTAAAGAGTTGCCTAACAAACCCATTTTCCATCAAAATCAATCTTACCATTTCTGTTATTGTTGTTGTTGAGTTATTTCAATGTTTCATTTTTGTACATTTATTTTACTGCCCCATTAAATTCTTCATATTAAATTTAACCAAGAAGGGGGAAATTAGCCAATTAGGACTGCAACAACCATATTATGTATCACTGATTGGTTTATGCACTGAGCTGTGTTTCACGTTCTTTCTTTTCTATACCTACCACTGTTGTGCACTAGTCTTGTATGGGATAGATCCATTATTCTTTTCTCGTTCTATAATTAATGTTCTTATCTACTAAAACATACACTTAAATAATTCTGGATATAATTTAGATCGAATTGAGATTTTTTTTTAATGTCTAAATCAATAGCTTTATGAATACATATGTGACATATATGGCAAACCTGTTCATTCTTTGTGTTTTACATACATGAATCCTTAATTTACAGTCTTGCATGAAGTGGTTAAAATTTCATTCCAAAAGTAGTACGCCAATCCAATTCTTTTGCTATGTTTAGAACTCAACCATGTAAAAAACAAATCCTAGTTGCAGCCGCTTAAAACCTCACTAAATGACAAAACAGCAGCTTCCTTTTAGCATTATACCATTTTTTCCGTTTGATCTTTCTTATTCACGAATTAAATCAATGGGATTTTCCCTTAATTAAGATGTTAAACCTAAATAGTAAATTCCCTTCTTTAATCACCACCGACACTAATTGAGTTGGAATTACTATTATTGCACTCAACCAATTTTTAACACTGATATTGATGTCTAGTGAAAAAAGAGAGAATGAAATACGACGAGTGTTTATTAAAATTAATAGCAACGCTAACTGCAGGAGCATCCGCAACAGTACTGAAAGAAGAAGGCTAGGATATTTCTCATGTGGGACAGGCAACCCAATTGATGATTGTTGGCGATGTGACCCCAATTGGCACAAGAACCGTAAGCGTCTCGCCGAGTGCGGAATCGGTTTCGGAAGAAACGCCATCGGCGGCCGCGACGGCCGCTTCTACGTAGTCACCGACGCCGGCGACGACGATCCGGTCAACCCAAAGCCGGGAACTTTGCGCCACGCCGTCATCCAAGACGAGCCTCTATGGATCGTGTTCAAAAGGGACATGGTGATTCAGCTGAAACAGGAGCTCATCATGAACAGCTTCAAAACAATAGACGGACGTGGGACCAACGTCCACATCGCAAACGGCGGTTGCATAACGATCCAGTTCGTGACGAACGTTATAATCCACGGTCTCCACATCCATGACTGCAAGCCCACGGGGAACGCCATGGTGCGAAGCTCGCCGAGCCATTATGGTTGGAGGACAATGGCGGACGGCGACGCGATTTCCATATTTGGGTCAAGCCACATCTGGGTTGACCACAACTCGCTTTCACACTGCGCGGACGGCCTTGTTGATGCCGTCATGGGTTCTACCGCCATTACTGTCTCCAACAACCACATGACCCACCATAACGAGGCATGCTTTTTTCCGCCTTTTCAAATTTTGTCTTCCTTTCATGTATATCTTACGCTCTAATTAAGTGGTAAACTAACAATGCAGGTTATGCTGTTGGGGCACAGTGATTCCTACACAAGAGACAAGCTAATGCAGGTGACTATAGCTTACAACCATTTTGGAGAGGGACTTATTCAGAGGATGCCTAGGTGTAGACACGGTTACTTCCACGTGGTAAACAACGATTACACACACTGGGAAATGTATGCCATTGGAGGCAGTGCTAACCCCACGATTAACAGCCAAGGAAACCGATACAATGCACCGGCTAACCCGTTTGCCAAGGAGGTATGACATGTGAATAACAATTGTTGATAAAATAGAAAATGCAGAGAGTTGGTGATTAAATTGGTTTAATTAATGTTAATAACAGGTGACAAAGAGGGTGGAAACCTCGTCCAGCCAATGGAAGGGGTGGAATTGGCGGTCAGAAGGAGATTTGCTGTTAAACGGTGCGTACTTTACACCATCTGGCGCAGGTGCCTCCTCAAGCTACGCACGTGCTTCGAGTTTGGGTGCCAAATCGTCGACCATGGTTGGAACCATGACTGCTAATGCTGGAGTTCTTGGCTGCAAAAGAGGCCGCACCTGCTAAACCCCAACTCAGTCAGTCTTTTTTACCTTTTAAAAGAAAATATATTTAGTTATTGCTCTTTCATTTGATTCCAGTTTTATATGAATTGGCAAGTGTACATTTTTTGCACCTGTCAATTATTTTACCTCTCTTCCAGTTTGCCTCGGTTATTTCTCAACCTCGGCCTGCTTCTTTTGAACCTGTTTAGCCATTTATGTAGGAGCAGGTGCGGAAGCGTTGCCCCCTTTTTTTTCCCTTTTCCCTTTTAAGCTCTAACTATAATTCATCAGAGTCTTTTGAGGCTACAGTGTCTGTTTGTTTTTTGTTTCTTGAGTCTTACTATGTAGGGTTTGAATCAATTTGTGTGTTCTTCATTTTGGCTAGTTATACAAGCAATAGCATGGATTTCAAATTTTAATCTCTGGTTGTCAAAACAACAAAACATTGTTCAGACAAGGCATTTGATATGGCATTAATGCTTTTTTGTGTTCTCTTTACCTGCTTTCTGCTTTTGTTAATAATTTTGATGATAATGTCTGGGTTATTTTCTTTGCTTGTAATTTAATTGTGCAACCCACCCATGTGATTTGAAGCTAATAACCTTGAATAATTCAACATGTTTCCTTTTGGAAAAGAAGTTCAATTATGATTTATACTCCGAAATTGGAGAACAGTATCTATTGTAGAGATATGGTGATGGTGAAGCTCAAAAAAAAAATGAAGTGGAAGTTGACTAATAAAAATGCGAAAGGATGGGCATGTGAATTAGGGACCCATTTCCCAATTCCCAACCCATGTGAGATGTTATAAGAGGGGTCCGATATGAATTTGGTAGGGAAACTAAAAGCACATGTGCAAGCCTTGTAAAGCATATGTTAATAAGTTGTCATTTCACATAATTCTATTATTTAAACTTTAAAGGCACTTATGTTCACACTCAAGACTAATTGAGCTCTCATCGTCTCTTACAAGCTGCACGCATTATTGCGTAGTTAATAAACTTTTATAAGCTAGTTTGCATAATAACTGTTGCAAGTTTTTTTTTACAACAGCTTTTAACCTTGAAAATTAACAAACTGATTCCGAGAATGCTATGATTTGACAAACTTGAATTCAGGCCCGCGAAGGACCAATCCATAACTAACAAGGACACGTCCCATTTTGTACATTCCTTGTATTTATTATTTGGGATTTGATTGGATTGTTTTATTAAACACAACAACTCGTCCAGCTATTAAATTACTTTTTTGTATAATGGGATTCTCACTTAATATGGTTTCATATCAAATTCTATGAAAATTAATTGAAGTTTGCAATTTGAAATGCTTGATGTAAGAATTCAAAATATCAGCTAACGGATGACTATGTATTAAAAATTCATCAGTAAAAAGATAGATATTAAGCGATACCAAAATAAATTTCTATGTAGCAGCAGCAAAATATTTGAAGTCTATTGAGACATGAATTGGAAACATTACAGGTTATTCACATCAAAGGAATGATAAATAGAATTCACATTATTTGGATTTTTGTTTGACAATGCTATGAAATTATATTTATTGCCTAAAGTTATCATTTCACATAATTCTATTTTTTAAACTCAAAAAGCACACATGTTCGCCATAATTTAAACACTTCAATTCATTCACACTCAGACTACTATGGCTCTCATCATCTCTTGCAAACTGCACGCATTATTGCATAGTTAATACATTTTTATAAGCTAGTTAGCATTTATCTGTAAGGCTATTGATCGCCAAACCGAATTCCGGTGAACGGAAGAAACAAGAGAGAACA
>CATIWQ010028744.1:0-20732 GCA_949673415.1 Euphorbia schlechtendalii
AAAACATATACTTTATAGTCTTTTCAACTATTCAACAACTTAAAAGTAACTTAAAATTCAATTTTGAGAAACACTTTTAATGACTTAAAAATCATTTTACAGAAACACTAAACTCTTTATTTTTAAACTCCTTAAAAGTTATAAAAACACTTTTAAGTTATAAGTCTCAAGTCATAAGTTTGGAAAAACACCCCCTTAATCTTACAAATACGTAAAATAGTTCTTTGTAGAAATTTATCATCAAAGAAGCCTCCCTCTCTAGAAATCCACACCTACTTGGAAGGAATAGTCTCCAATCCGGCATCCTCAAGCTATTATAACCCAACAAGAAGGTGTTTTCCAATAGTTGTTGAAGGATGGAAAATGAGGGACATTCTAATGTACAAGAATTAATTTTATAGGTATGAGAAAAAACTATGCTTAGCTTAAAGCTTTCGAGTACTGGAAGAGCGTAATGGTTTCACTAGAAGCAATTGATGAATTACAATAATTGACGTAGTTACAAGTGCTTTCAAAAAGGTTAAAACGGTGACTTTGACCTATTGAAATACTTGAACTTTATGAAAAGAATCAAAGGCCACCAATATCTAGATTCATGATAGATGAAATACATCTTGATATCAAAGGGTCTCCTCCAAATTTCCAAGTTCAGCTCATCTTCTATTTCTCTCCTTGTTATATGAGTTCGTTGTATTAAATGATGTAGACAAAATTCTAGTATCGCTAAGGTGCAAAGCAATCCATCATTAAAGTTGATAAAGGGCAAATATGTTTGGACAAAGAGGATGGACAATATGAATTGGCGACATGTAAACAATGACATTCAATTGTCACATGTTAATCATCCATCATGTTAGTGATGTGTATATCACGCACTAATGGACAAACTTCCAATTATCATTGAGGGGTATATCTTTAAAAACGAGTACGAGAAAGGGTAATTTAAAAGATGGGAGTATCAATTAGCAAATGATAGAATTGTGTTTTAATCAAGATTCACATATACAAAATGCACATGATTATCGGTTCATCTATGCATTATTAAGTCACATTAACATTAGCCACGATAAGAGTGAATGTGGGTTTATCTGCAATTGCAATAGAGAATTTTTTGTAGCTCTTCATGATTATATATTGTTGTTTCTAGTTTTCATACAACTATTTTATCTCTCCTTGTAACAAAAAAAATCATTTTCACATGTGTTCTTTTGTTTGTTTCTTTTTTTTTTTAAGTGTTAGAAACTTGCTCAAGATGAGAATTTGCATTACGATAACCACAAGCAAGTTGACTTAATGAAATATGGTGTTTCCAAAGGCAAAAGGTACCTTTTAGAATGGAAAAACTAGTATAAATCACCATTACACCTAGTAGGCTAAAAAGCAAAAGAAGCAAATCGATGAGAGAGGATTCTAAATTGTTAACTAGTTGATGAGGTAACATCTTACTAAGGGGGTGATTAGCTAAACAAAAGGTTAGTTTCTCCATCTTCTTTTGCTTTGGATTATGATAGTAATGTTTAAGGCTTTTTGTTCTCCATCAATCTAGCTAGTTAAATGATGTGCATACACTGCACTAGTTCACCAAAAAATAAAAATGGTGTGGGTCTCTACCGGTTGTCAACTCAAATAGGATATACAATGTAGATATTTGGTTGAACCATTGAAGCAATGACAAGTCCTTCATCAAGTCATAAATGATTGTTGACTTTACAATTCCTTCTAGTAGCACATCTTGACTTGTGAAGAGTTGCATTCTCTTTACCTATCAATCAATTCATTCATCAAGAGCTTCATTCACTTACTCTCTCCTATATTTTATTGGCTAGGTAGCTTGTCTTCACTATCTCTTAAAACTTATGTCAAAATTCTTGCACATGAATATAATCCTAATTCTCAAAGGGCAAAGCTTTCAAATTTTAGTTTGCTTGGTTATATGATCTTGCTACCTTATAAACTTCCATTAGTTGGGTGTCATGCATCTTATTTTGCTATTTAATCAAATAAGCTTTAAGACCTTGTAGGAGACTTGATAAGCCAATCATACATAAGGTAATGAAATTTAGGAGATGAAAAATCCATTATTCTCGAGTTTGGTCATCAGCAATATGGAATTCCTAAATTGACTT
Organism: Euphorbia schlechtendalii; assembly: GCA_949673415.1. NCBI lineage: Eukaryota > Viridiplantae > Streptophyta > Magnoliopsida > Malpighiales > Euphorbiaceae > Euphorbia > Euphorbia schlechtendalii. The sequence continues at coordinate 2,127 of CATIWQ010028744.1, forward strand.
CAATTGAGTAAGATGGCTCACGTAATTTGATAGCAATAAATTATTACTATCTTGTTCTTATATGATGATTCTATCTTGTTCAATATGGACTTCCTCAATATGATGATTCTATCTTGTTCTTATAGTTTTGGCAAAAGGAGGCTGCAAGCTTGAGGAAGGAATTACAATACTTGCAAGAACGTCATAGGTACAATCAATAACCATTTAAAAATAAATCTATAAATTTAAAAATGGCAATGACACAAAGTGACCAAAGATGCATAAATGGCATTGACACAAAGTGATTAGAATAGAATAAAAGATGAAATGTTAATGACAATGGTGTAGATTTATGGTATGTAGCACAAGTGTAAACCACCATATTAGGCTTTTCTTGAGAAACCTAAATTATTTTATCCTAATTGAAGAACAATTAACAATAAAAACGTTATTAAGAAATTTCTACACCAAAAGTTTCCCATGGACTATGTATTCCACTATAAAAGTCAATAGCGAAGACTCAAATTGCTCCCTTGCGAACATAATGCATTTAAGTAAGTCATGCATTGAACATGATTAGGCATTTGTTGTTCAATGGAGTAGGATACTCAAATTGCTCCCTTCCAAAGAAAAAGTGAATGCATAGTAAATGATACCTAAATGTATGTCAAAGCACCCATATCTTTTTTATGAATATACAACCTTCTGATTAAAAAGTTTGGTAGCACATAACCTGGTGATTTTGACATATGTAGGCACCTGATGGGAGAAGAACTTACTGATCTAAGCACCAAAGACCTGCAAAATTTGGAAAACCAGCTAGAAATTAGTCTGAAAGGAGTTCGGATGAGAAAGGTATTGGAAAATTGGTAAATCAATAAAAAAATATATTTCATGTTGCTCTTAAGTGTTCAAATATGTTGAGTCCACATTTGTAAATGGAGCTTTTTGTTTCTGCAGGACCATATGTTAACTGACGAAATCAAAGAATTGAACAGAAAGGTTTGTCTGAAATACAAGAAAAGAACATCATGTAAAGTTCTGGTCAAGAAACACTAATTTGATTATTTTTGCAGGGAAATCACATTTATGAAGAAAATCTGGAACTTCATAAGAAAGTAGATCTCGTCAGTCAAGACAATGCAGAATTACGCAAAAAGGTATCCTCTAATCACCATATGTATCTACAAAATATTTAATATTCACAAACACTTAAACTCTAAGCTCAACTCTCTTTATAAAAGAAAAATCAATTTTATTCATGACAACTGCATTAAGGAAATCCCTCGAGCTAGTAGATTAAATGACTAACCTTGAATCCCTAACATGATTGTGAAGCTGATATGATTATTGTGATATCAGGTTTATGGAAGAAAAGATGTGATTCAAGCAAACAAATTCCACCAATCATACACTTCAAGTAATGGCTATGACTTGCATACCCCAATCAATCTCCAGCTGAGCCAGCCACAGCCTATTACCAGTGAAGCTACAACAAAGTCGATGATTCTAGGGTAAGTTTACTTGTCAATACTGAGAAATATATGCTTGAGCAACCCACTAAATATTATATAAATATTCCACAGATTCAGGCTGTAATAACAGATGATGAAAATAATAAAATGCACCAGTTATCCTCTGATTCATTTGCTACGATATTGAAAAATTCAAGCTTCTTGTACTCACTTTTGTATGTCCTCGATTAGAAATGCCTTCCAAAAGAGTGGGAATTGCATATGGCATGTTATATTCTATAAATTAGACTGTACATTTTTCTGTAAATTATTGGCATGACCTTCTATCAACAAATTTATACAATAATGGGAAACGCTTGATATAATCCAGATGCTACTCTAGTAGTCTTAAACATTTACTGAGCTCAATCTATTTGAACTGCTTATTTACGGAGTGTAATTATATATAAAGAGAAGTTCCAGAATTTCTGAACTCTCAGTTAAGTTTCCACTAGAAAAACTCACATTTACAGGGAATGAATGTCCCTAGCAGAAAATCAAGTTAAGAATTTATGTCTAGTTCTTCGAGCTGTACAATAAATGCAATAAAACCCCTGCCACAATAGTAATCTAGACGAAGCAGTACCTATCACCAACTGTAACATTTTATTCCATCCAAACTTAATATTTGTCAGGGTGATAAGCCAAGTGCTGATAAAACACATCAAGAAACTATGGCAATTGCAAGACTCCAGGACAAAAGATCGTGGAGGAGGGATAAAATCTTAATAATATTCAATCATAACTTCCATGATTACCGGTATGGTAAATAACTCAACTTGCATACCTCTTTCAGACAAAAATCCTCATCATATGCTGTGGACTAAGGCCCAATTGAAGAATTTGTATCCATATGAGATTTACTAGAGTGCAAGGAAAAGCAAATGCAGCGGCACTCCAATTTCAGCATTCACCAAGATCCTTTTATATAAAACTTTGCTTCAACTGTCTCAAAAAGAAAGAAAACTCAGGAAAAATTATGTCTCATAATGTGACTGTGAATCAGAAATTAAGCAACTTTCATAAATCCAACACCGACGCGCAATGTAAGCAATCTGAACAAATAGTGAATTGGAAGTCATATCTGCTTGAAATTCCTACCTAGTATCAACAAAAACTTCAGTGAACATTATCTAGTCTAAATCAAGCTACTGCTTAAAAACATACACCACAGACAAAGTTCAAAAAAGTTATCAAAAGTCATTGATCCATCATATGGATAAGGATCTTCTTACTTTATGCATGTAAACTACCAATGAATTGGATATATTTTCTAAACAAGCAAGATAAAAAGGATCCATAAATTATCCTAGTTGAGTAAAATATTCAAATAGTATATGGGATTTCAGAAGGATTAGATATTATTAAACAAATACCAAGTGTCATGCATCCCAAAAAACATAATTCATCCCTCCCCTTCCACCCGTGACTTAAAATAAACAGAACAAGTAGTTAAATTTTCTAAATATTTTCAATTATACTACACAAAACAAGACAAGTGACTGAAAATTAAGTGAACTTTTCATAGTTGAGAATACCTATCAAATAATAATTTATTATGTAAACTACATGCTGTTGAGATAAAGTTGTTCTGACAACAATAATACTTTGAAATGAACTCATCAAATCAATTGCGTAAAGAGTAAAGAAATTATGTTGGTTTTAATGTGTGCGCTTCCTTCGTGCTACATCACATAAATAAAATAATACAAGAATTAATAGTAAATTTATGTTTGAGAATACTCAATGACAATTTACCTAAACTAATTGATTTCTAAGAGAGAATAAAAATATAAAGAGGATCAGCAAACCAATCTCTAAAGGTTTAGATATTTCAATAATTCCATTCAAGATAAAAACATCTAAAGAGATTAAAACATCATAAATTTTTTAGGTTTCTTAACACCCTGAAGATAAGGATAGAAAACTGAGAGAAGAAAGCGAAAAAAGAAGAAAAACCTTTAAAAATCAGGATAGAGAAACTACAATTTACACCAATAATAAATGTAATTATTTGGGGGTCAATCATGTCAGGCTAACAAGAGCTATTTATACCAAGAAAAGTTGAGCACTGGTCATGGCCTAGTTATTAGCTGAATACAAAAATCTTGGTTACATCATTTTCTTTTTCTAGATTGCAAAATACCATCCAAAAATTTCACGGGTTACATTACTAGTCTAGAATGAAATCAAGCCAGCGAGAAACAGAAACTGCTAGACTCATGTTACTATGAAAATTTAAGAACAGGGTGAAGAGATGCTCAAGAGAACCCCTGTGGCCCTACCATACTATGGGAGGTTTTAAAGACAAAAATAATAGCATAGTAGGGAAACTGCAAAAGTAGGAAAAAAAAGGGCAAACATCTTGATCTCGTAATAGATCATCCATTTTCGTTAATGATGATAAGGAAGATGAAGCTGAACAAACAATACAATGGAGCTAATAGATGAATACTTCAACAGTGATTCTAATGAAGATGAGGCATACGCTGATTTATATGAGCATCTTGTTGAGTATTAGACCTAGTTGTAGACTTGTAGTTTTAGGTTACTAGGAATTATCATTAGAATATAAGGATTTTCTATTTAAATTTATTAACTATATGTTTTGCTTTAATTTTTTTGAATATTGAAGATAATTTGGAATATCTAGTAGGTGCAGCAATACTCCAAGACCCCTTAGCCCCTGGGTTGTGCCTAGCAACTTAAAAAATATAAACGAAACCATAACAAAGGAAAGGAACACCACATCCTTGTACAAATTTTTATCCATACAGTAGACTATGGAAAAAAAACATGACTATGTTATGAATATAAAAGCATAAAATTAAAACAATTCAGTAATTACTTCACCTAAAAGAAATCATCATCTTGACTAACCTCAACTTATTCAACAACTAAAAATGCAAAATAATCCTTAGATTTCAGTGATTCAAGCACATCTAAAACTATTCAAAATAGGTCAAGCTCTTGATTTCAACACTAGAATGTGTGTTGGAGAGATTTTTGAACCATTTAAAGCTGTCATTCTTCTCCTCAAATCATCCACCGAACTGCACTCAAGTAAATATGTCTTTTAAACAGAAATTGAGATACAATGGCAAATGTACCTCCACATGTGAAAGGATATGACATTATGTTTTTTCCAAGAATGGCAGTTAAATGGCAATTCCTCGAAAATACTTTCAAATGTGTAGAGTTAAAAATATGTTGGGCACTCCAGTCAACATGCATGCTTTTGATTTACTAGTCGATTTTCAGTTCCAACAAATTTAATGTCAAATTATTAGGGAAGAATGTTCCCCCTAACAAAATTCTTAGGTATAGTCGACAAAAATCTAGTAAATTATGTACCAAAAAAATGGGTGATCTAGTTCTACTAGTAGTGACAACAGTACTAGAGCAAGTTTTGCGGTTCCCAGGACTACCAAACAAGAACAATATGGCATGAGAAAAAGGTAAAAGTTAAGATTTAGATTGAGCGCGTACTTACTATATCATTTTATGATTCAACATATCCAACTGAATCCATATTTATATTGGAATTTGTCATATGCAATTCTGATCTCCTACTACTTACACTAGAAAATTCAGAAGCTTAAATATGTAAATTTAATCACTTTAAATCCAAACACATTCCTTCCTGTTTATGAGAAAGCCAAACCAATATTATTTTAAGCATTTTCAGGTGTAACAACGCAAATGTTGGGGTGATTTTCTGAATGCTAATATATTTAACCTTGCATAATTACCCTTGGAATTTCAGAAGCTTAAAAATATTGATCCAATGACTTTCAAACCATTTCTGGTTGTGAGGTTGGCCATCAACATTTCAGTCTATGCATTCTCAGGTTAAATAATGCACTTCTCGGGGGTAATCTTCTGAAAATTAATGGTATATTTTAAGCTAACACGCATATAACTGATTTTTTTACATACTATCACAAGCAAAGAGTGTTCAAATGTCTAGAAATCTCGAAGTTAATTAATGAAAAAACATAAAACCTTAAGCAGCACCACGAAACAGCCCACAACTTGGTCTTGGACCTCCTCCCCAAACTTGGGAAGAAAAATTACTATGACGATCTTGTAGGATATAAAATTGCAAATTCATGCAAAATAGATGTATTTAATTTCTTTCTTTTCTTAGAAAAACCAAACACAATGCATTGTCTTTTCTTTTTTCACGATAGATTTGCTATGCTGTCCGGCAGTCCCCTCAAATGTAAATCATTAGAGATTAATTCAAAAAAAAAAAAACTTATCCTAGATTTGGTTAATTTCGATCAGCCTTCAACCATCCCTTCCGTAATCATGCACAGTGATGTAATAAAAAAAACAAAAAAGGAAAGTATCAGATTCTAAAATTTCCTTTTTTCAGTAGAGAGATCTTCACCAGAAAGACCTAGCAGGCACATGTTTGTATAGAAATCGTACGCCCAACACAAACGAAGTAAGAGATTTAACCGATATGAATTGAACCAGACAGCATATAATCATCGAAACCAGAAATTAAAAACTCAAAATCAAGAGCGAGAGGAAGAATATTTTTAGCCCACCGTTCAAAGCAAAAGAAAACCAGCTGGAGTCCAAAGTTATAAACTCGCGGAATCTTGTACACAGTCAACCACAAAAACAAACTGCAAAACAGATAATAAGAAAACAATATGAGAGACGAAAAATAGAAACATGAAAACCCAAACAGAAGAAAAGAAGACGAGTGCAGCATATATGAACATGTATAGCAAGTTAACAGCAGTGAACAGTCAATCGCCATGAAAGTAGAGAACTATAGGTGAAGAGTGATAATCAATGAAACGTACTTTGAATCAGCTGTAGCGATGAGAAGATCGAAGCAATAATGAGATGGGTCTTGCTACATGAAGACTGGTGTAGAGAGAGAAAAATATCTAAGCTCACTTTCATCATTCTAGAAGCTTATATAAGGAAGAGTGATCATGTACGGTGTGTCTCAAGTTAATGTTGCTGCAGTCGGACAGGTGTCCATTTATGAATATGTAGTGAATTAATTTTAATTTATCTTTTAATTGAAAAGGGGAAATTATTAAGGACCGGATTTTTTCTCTGCTTATTCAAAAAAATGAATAAAATAATAAAAACATAAAAATAAAATTCGATTTTAAAGATACATTGTAAACATGTAAGTATAAGGATTTTTGAACTTGTTATGATTTTACAAAGGATAGGGAGCATGAGTGAGGCTGGTGTCCAACCAAATGATGTTGTTAAAGACAAACTAAAAATATCAACCAAGCAGTCAAATTCAAAATTTGATTTATTCGGAATTTTTACTAAAATGATTAATTCAAACTTTTTTTATCGTACATTGTAAAAATTCTAGTTTGAATATCTTACAAGGTTATTCTTAAATCTTGATTCACAATCTATTAAATTTTACTTTAAATTTATTAATCAATAAGTGTACACAAATTTATATAAATACATATACATCTTACATAAAATTATATTATTTATATATATTTTCAATATCAAATACGACATTCTGCAATGTAAAAATTTCAAATATACTTAGATGTTAAAATATAAAATTACTATTAATAAATTATATGTATACATACAAAATTATTTTCTCATTTTTTAATAAGTATCTTTTTATAATCTTTAAAATATTTTAAACAAGTGTCGTTTTAAATTTCAACGTACAAATATAAAAATCATATCAAATTTACCTTTTATAATGATATTGAAAATGATAAAAAAAATAATGAAATGTACAGTAAACTTTTAAACAAATAAAAGTTACAGGACAAAATAAGTGTTTTTATTATCTTGATTAACGTGTCATGCGTATGAGCTATACCTGTTCATCGAACGGGTCAGGCCTGGTTTGGTAGATTTTTTACAAAAAATGTTATCCCAAGCTCATATTTTAGAACTTCGGGCCCGGGCGGGTTTACGAGGTCATTCCCAAACCCGACCCAAGCCCATAAATATTTTTTTGTTATATATTTATTTATTTAAACTAAATAGAAAAATATAAAACAAGTTAAAATATGCTTAAATTTTTAATAATATTGTTTTATTTACTTAAAATCTAGTAACATTTATCGTAATCAAGTACACAATTTAATAAAATAAAATATAAATTCTTAAAATAATCATAAATTTAATGTATAAATATATAATAAATAGATAAAATTATTCATCGGGTCGAGTTCGGGGCCAGGTTTAAGTATTTATATAAAAATCAAACTCAGCTCATAAATTTTCGATCTTTGACGGACTTGGGGTTCGAGCCGGGTTTTTTTAAAAAATAAATATCCAAACTCGATCTGTTGAAACGGTATAGAAAGAGCCGGGTAGCCCGGTCAGCAAACAGACCAGCATTAGCTAAGCCCAAAGTCCTTAGGCATAATATCATCAAAATGATCCTTAAAAGATAAAATAGTAAACGAGAGTTACCACTTCCCGCTTCTACTACATCAATGGCGCACTTCCTTCGCGGAAGATGGAGATTAAAAGCAATATTCACTTCCACACTAGCTCCAATTCAAGGCGGAGCTCATGGATTCCGATCAGACGCTGCTTTAGAAGCATTAGCGCAAGCAAGGGAAGAGAACATCGCAAATTTGGTCCTTTACAATTACCCTTCTTTCTCCGGTGCTTTTGCTGCTCTCATTGCTCATCTCTTCCACTCCCGCCTCAATCTCCCCTGCCTTATCCTTCCATTCTCATCGGTTGAGCCCCTCAGGTCCCTACTTTACTCGCCAAAGTAATCGCCTTCTCGATTGTAGCTCCAACTCAAACTTTTTGACCTATTTTTAATTATTTCAGGGTTGAAGATTTGTGCTACCACGGACTTCAAAGATGTTACCTTCTTGATTTTCTTGGTCCGCCGCGATTTGCTGTTCGGATTTCCCAGCAGTCTTCTTGCGAGTAAGTGCATTTTGTCCCGTGATAATTGGTTTCGTTTTCAATCCGAATTACTAACTTCTTGTTGCTGTTTTCATTTGTAGGGTAATAGTTTTTGATCATCGAAAATCAGTACTATCCAAGATTTCCCGTACAGAAGAGTGTCCTGAGAAAGTCAAATTTCATGTTGATTTTGAGAAGAGTAGTTCTATTGCCGTCTATCACTATTTCTCTTCCAAGCTTGCAGAGATGAAGTCTCCTAATGTAAGTTATTTTTGCCGTGTATTCTTTTACGTGATGTATATTGCTAGGATTGTTTTATAAGCGAGATTGAAGTGGAATTTCATTTTGTTGTTAAAAAACAAGGAGGAAGCTTCCAGATTGTTAAACGCAGAAGACCAAAAATGTTTTGAAATGGTTCTTAAGTACATTGAAGACGCGGATCTTCGACGATGGAGTTTACCAGACATTAGAGCTTTTAATACTGGGTTAAGTAAATGGCGCTCAAGGATAAATTGCATTAGTAACCCGTTCATGTATCAAGAGGTTTGTCGCCTTGAATTCCAATCAGTTCTGTGTATGTGTTTCATTGTGGCTTGTTTATATTATAGACTCTTTAATTGAAATATATTTTTTTATTGATGCTCTTTATATTTTGTTTCACGACTTTGAATTTCCTCCATCGATGTTTGAAAGAGAATCTGGTACTGGAAAAAAAGTTCGGAATTCAGATGCGCAAAGCATTTGTCTTGGGTGTTGGAAGTCCAGAAATACTTGAAGTTTCTAACTTTGTTCTATAGAGGGTAAAAACTGACTTAAGTGTCAAGTGTCTGACAAAATTGCTTGTGAAATGTTTTCTGTTTGATGTTATGAAATTGCATTAATTAGTTTGTGACTGACATACTACACTGATAGACGAAAATGCTATTTGATGTTCGTGATAAACTAACATTTGCTTTTTTATTGCTGTACTTTTAAATATGTGGACCATTTTAGAGATTTTGCAGTAGTAATGTCCTTTCTTAGGAATATTAAGATTGTGAAGGGCAGAGGAGAATTACTTAAAAATTGGGTTCTTAGTTATTACCAGCATAGATTTATTCTATATGTATTTGTTTGTTTAATTTTCTCTTTTTCCTTTACTAAATTGTTTTCTACAACCTTTAAAAAGCTTCTTTGATTTTTTATTTTTTTAGTATTGTCCTATAGTTCATCTTTTGAATGCATATACTGCTTATTTTAGTACTTTTTATCCCAAGATTTCTGTCTTATATACAACTGTTCTCATATTTTAAGTTAAATGAGTAAAGTTTTCTTACTTTGGCTGAGCAAGAGAGTGATTTTTTCGCATGTTAAAACCTGAAGTTACTAAAATTAAGATGATTTGTTTTCATCTTTAGAAAACTTAATTTTTGGTAGAAGATGTTTAAACGACTAACATGTAATCTGTAGTTTTCTTTTCTTGTTTTCTTATGGTATCCAGAATTCAAATGAATATTGAATTACTGTTGACTCTGCCCTTGTAGTTATTGGAGATAAATTCCACTGATTTAATTGCCAAAGGAAATTCAATCATTTCTTCTCATGAGTGTTTAGCAAGAAAGTTGTTAGATAAAGTCTTCAAAATTCGGCTGGGTAGAGGATTATATGGGGAGTGCCTGGTAAGTAGATTTATCTATTCTAGAAACATTGTTTTCTTTCGTATATAGTTATCCTACTTATTGATGAATTTACAGTTTTCCTCCATTACATAACTAGAGTAGAGACAGAAATTTTTGCTTGAAATATCTTCTCAGCTGACATGACATCTATGCTTTCTTATTTGGTCTTGCAATAACTACAGGCAGTAAGAGCAGATGGGAATTCCAAATTAAGTGATGAAATTGCCAGGCAACTAAGTGTAAAAAGTGCTGAAGCTGGTCTAAGGTAATATGTTGTTTACTATTATAAGTGCATCTACACCAAGATTCTCTTTGATTAGAACACTTATTTCTTTTATTAGTCTTCAAATTCCCACTGATTGTTGCCACCATCATGAGCATATTGAAATAGTAAATAGTTTATTTTTTAAGCTTGCACATGACTTGACATTCTAAACTTTTGTTGGTTAGTGGACATGATATTAGTTATGAACTTTCCACTTTATCACAGTCGCTATACTCCGAATCATATTTTCAAATCACGGTTTTGTTTATTGCTGATGTAACATGATTGGACATTTAACAAGACTTTAAGCTTTAACAGGCCAATAGGAGCTGTAGTCTACATGCAACGGAACAATCTTAAGATGTGCTTGAGGAGTACAGATAGTGCTACCGACACCCTGGAAGTTTCCAAGGTACGATTTGTGACCAAACGACAAGATATCGTCTTCCTGTATTTGCTATTTTGTCTTCGATTTCAACAATTTGCTCTTTGTTTTCTGAACATGAAGGCATATGGTGGAGGCGGCTCACCAAGTTCCAGCTCCTTTATCATACGCATGGATGAGTATAATCAGTGGCGTTCAATTAAGGCATCATAATTATGGTAATATATGAAATATATTAACAGAGGGAAGTAACACTTGCATATTGGCTGAATTAACATTAAGATTAAGGCCTAATACATCAACACCCCTAAAGTTGGCTCAGAAAACCGGATGCCACCCTCAACTTTCAAAAGAACTAGTTACCCCCTTAACTTAGTAAAAAAAACTAGTTACCCCTTAACTTGACAAAAATGCACCGGTTAGCCTCCTCAACGTCACATGTCAAAATCTAGTTTGTTTGACTTTTCAATGATATCATTTTTCCGATTTTTCTCTTTCCAACCAGAAGTCCACACGTGGCATTAAGGAGGTGAGCTGGTGCATTTTTACCAAGTTAAGGGGGTAACTGGTCGTTTTGAAAGTTGAGGGTGTCATCCGGTTTTTTGAGCCAACTTTAAGGAGGTGTATATGCATTTGGCCTAAGATTAATAATGCATATAAAGTTGCACTAAATACGGTTCCTCCAAATTTTTAGTTCAACTTTCATTCTATTTTTCTATTATCTGATGCATCTACTCTGTAATTTCTTTAGCAGAGGGAAGAAACATAACGGCACCACCATTATTTCGCTGGACAACCATCGATATTTATGCCCTTGGCTGTTGGACAAGTTGCTAAATCGCAGTGTTCCCCTTCTGTGCCCCACCAATTTAAACTCCTGTCTTCAATCCCTGCAGAAAAGTACAACAGCACTGCCATGAAAGCCACTCCTGCATCCAAAGCTGCTGAGAGAATGTAATTGTATCTCTGCCACCATTGTTTTCTGTAGCGGAAGACGAAGAAATTGAATATGGTTCCTACTATGATCCACGAGTTGTAATTCACTGCTGTTGCTGGAGGCATTGATCCAGTTGATCCTAGAAGAACTGGAAGGTTAATCAGGGGAATCCAAGATTGCTTCGGGAACGCCTTGTGCATTAACCAAACTACAACGGGTCCAATGGCACCACCGAGGAAGAACCAGTTCATTGCTTTGTAGTTTCCAAGACTTCCGAAGATTCGCTTGGGTCCCACCAAACCCCATATTACCGAAGCATCAAAGAAGACTCGGTCGCTTGGGCATGTCCATGGGCTGTTAGGGGGAAGCAGATCATCCTGGCATATGTTATTGATGGAGTTAAGCAGCCACCATGCGACAGCAAGGTTGATGGTTCCAGCAATCATTGTTCCAATGAACTAAGCACCCCCAAATAGAAAAACATACAGATAATATATATCAGTGGCTCTCGTTAAAAGTCATAGATGTGTTGCATTTAAAACATGTTCATCATAGGCTAAATGCATTATCAGCTCCCTCATCTTGTCTCATTCACCTACTCCCTCTGAACCTCGAAAAGGTCCCCCTTTGAATGTCACGTGTCAGCTTTTGATTGGTTTGAATGTTCAAAGATGTCATTTTTCTAATTTTTCTCTCTCTAATCAGAAACTGACACATGGCATTCAAAGATAAATCCGTGCATTTTTGCAAAGTTGAGGGAGCTACAGAGACCTTTTCAAAGTTCAGGGGATAGCAGGCGAAATGAGATAAGTTGAGGGAGTTGATTATGCATTTGGCCCTCATTATAAGTTGAATGTGAGCATATACATTTGATTTGGGCTTCATTGCCAATGAAGCAAGATGGAAAAGATAATAGATGTACCTGAACCAAGAACATTGACCTTGGCGGTATCTTCATGTAGTGCCCTAGCTTGAAATCGTTGAGGAATGAGACGGCTTGAGCCATGCTCATGTAACCATAGGTTTTGAAGCATACATTGGCTATTGGTCTTCCTGGATATATAATACCCATGATGTACTCTGTGATTATGTTCAGGCCTGGTGTCTGCACAAAAAAAAACCAGGCGACTAGCAGTGTCATACAAACAGCTTGATATATAAGCGATTTGCTGATTGAGTTACCTGGTTCGTTGTGGCAGTTATGATGCTGATAGGAAGGGTGAAGAAGAAAGCCATGGCACTGGCAAAGAGAAGTCCCCACCACGGCATCTGAATCTGATCCTTCAAGACTGTACAAAGAATTAGTGAAACTGCAATTGTCACAGCCAATAACAAGTGAAACCACCATGAAGGTATGTCCTTGTATTGTTTCATCAGTTTGGTGTGAATATCCTCCTTGCCCTTATGTGAAGCACTATATCGTTCAATTATCTCCCTGTGAAATTTTTAGAATGTAGCTCAGAACATGAATATATTCATTTACAATTTTTCCAATTGAAGTACTAATCGCATAATGGACATGAAAACTTCTCATGGCTATGAAATTTTATGTTATTCTTTGGCCAAATACATACTTAGCAACCTTAACTTAGACATGATTTATGTTTTGCCGCCTTCAACTCTCATTTTGCTCAACCAACCCCCCCGAATTTGGCAAAAGTACACTCGCCAGCACCCCCCCCCCCAAGTACCATGTGTCACCTTGTGATTGGTTTGATTTTTCAAAGATGTCAGATTTTAATTTTTCTCCAAGTAGAATGTGACGCATGGAGCTGGCGAGTGCGCTTTTGCCAAGTTTATGGGGCTTGTAGAGACTTGTCAAAGTTGGGGGCTGAAAAATGTAAATTATGTCTAGTTGAAGGTGCTAAGTATGTATTTGGCCTTATTCTCTTTGTTGCTTGCTAATTAAGCTAAATTCGCATAAATGAAGGCTTATATTTTACCGATAAGCTTTGATAGGCTAGAGATTACCTTCCGTAAAACAAGGCCACATGTGTAAGAGTCGAAGCGATAGTTGCAAAACCAAAACCATAAGTAAGAGCAAAAAACATGCTCATATGGATTCGTCCTTGCTGCTCATACTTACTAAGATCTAGTTCGAACTCGTCATTAACAATGGCTCTAATGTCATACTTTTGGCCTTGAGCCGTAAACAAGTGCGAGGAGAAAATAGGAAATCTATGCGCATTATACACGTCTAAGCCCCAGTAAGCAATAGGAATGGCAACATAGATTATCAAAACATAGCCGAGAAAAACATTGACAATGGCAAAGAAAGGGCTAATGAGGGGGCTGTATAGGAAGGAAGCCACAGCAGACCAGTCAAGGGACACGGCTCCAAGCCCGAGCCCTTTCATGCCTGAGCCGAGTTGTTGCGCCGTCACGGACTTTGAAAAAACCCAGCATACCCATGAAATGCTTGTCAGTGTTGTGAATAGGTACCCTGGAACTACGTACCAGGAAAAACTGCATACGAGTGCGATTAGGAAGAACTTTGCTCTTGTCATTCTTTGACTTTTATCGTCTTTTTCATGCAGTGCCCTGCAAGATTGTGGGTAGATATAAGCAGATGTTCAGTAATTGCATTTTTTGCAGATGCTGTGACAAAATCCACTTTCGAGTCCTGAACTTTGTTTTTTTGATCCAATAGAGAAGCATGAATGAATATGTTGGAAAGGACTCAATTGCATCAAATATAGAAGTTGAAGGGGTCGTTTTTTTTTAAGGTCATAACTTATTTATCAAAAGGGTAAATAATTATAATTCCCTGTGTTTTGAGAAATTACTTATACTTTCCTGTGTTTTGACATTGTCAACCTATACTCTCCTTGTATCTCATATTATGTACTTGTTTTATAAAAGTTGTTAACATAATAATTATTTATTGGTATAGTCACTTTTATTTTGTTAGCATTACAAGGTCTATAATCATAGAAAGTATTTTTTTGTAATTTATAAGACATTCCTATAACTTTTAATGTATGATCACACGAGATAATATAATAATAAAACATCCATTTAGAGTCATTTTAATCTTTAACATTCTAAGATATGATGTCCAGGACTAATTTTTATTCATGAACATATATTATGTTAAGAAATTCAATGTAAAAAATGATAATATAAACACAAGGGGTTGTAGTATGACAATGAAAGTACTGGAATGCAAAAGTGATTTTTCAAAACATAGGAAGATATTAATATATTCAAGCAAGATATATGAAGGTTATGTTTATTTACCTTTGTAGCAAGAGAAACAATTGAGTTGTTTTTTTAAGAATACATACCGAAAGCGTGAGAGTGAGACCTCAAATGAAAAAAAAAAATTGAGTCCATCATTATCACAGAAAAATGATTAAAAAATGGTTGTTTCTTGCAAGTCTTCACATGATTTCATTAGTGATCTTTATTGCTTACACTGATCTCATCTCAACCAATTGGCTTGAACTAACTTAGTGCTAAAAAAGTCACACAAATCAAACACGTAACCGATTAAGCTCATCAAATCTTCCTACTTTTCAATAGGGCTGTAAATGAGCCAACCTGTTCGTGAATAACTCGATGTTCGGCTCGATAAAAATTCGGCTCAGCTCGATTCGATTAATAAATGGATAGTTCGTGAACATGATTTATGGTTCGAATAATAAACGAACTGAACATGAACAACACAAAACTCGGCTCGTTTGTTCATGAACAAACTCGATTAGAGGTTCGTGAACAGACTCGATTAATGTTTGTGAAATAGTTCGATTATTATTACATATAAAACAATAAAATTATATAAATATAACTATAAAATTCTAAACAAATAAATGTTCCCCACCCGACCCAACTCAATTAAAAAGCCCACTTTTAATATTTTATTAGCCCAATATTATTCTAAAATAATGGTATATAAATGTTGGGACTTTGACAAATGAAAATAGGGTTTACTCTCAGAGTCTCACTTGCTCTCCCTTTTGTATTCATCTCTTCGTAGCCGCAATCATCAAAAATCACCAACTTTGAGTATGGTTTAAGTTCAAGCCTCATTTTCTCGCTCCATTTTTCATCTGTGCCTCTCTATTTCACTCGATCGTCTCAATTCTACTCACAATTTCTCACTCGGCTCCATCATTAAGGTAAAATTTCAAATTTATGAACATTCTGAATTCAGATTTAGTATTCCTTGTTGTATTTTTGTACTGAAATAGTAATGTTCGCGAACAATAAATGAGCTTGTTCGTGAATAAATTAACGAACTGTTCACAAACACGATAAATGAATCGTTCATGAACAACTCGCGAACAAACGAATATTTAAACGAACCGAACATGAACAAAATTTTGAGCTCGAATTTGTGTTCAGCTCGGCTCGTGTTCGTTCAAAAATTAAATAAACGAACATGAACAGACCCAAAATCGGTTCGGCTCAGCTCGTTTACAGCCCTAATCGTTGGAGAACAATTGAACTCAAAAGGAAACACTGATGATCAAGACTCATCATCACATATACCTCAAGCTTGCAAAGCAGCATGAGCACCAATCGTTTAGAAACGCTGAACGAGAGAACAATTAAAGTCATGGACATGGACGACAACCAATTTATCAGTCAAGACTAGCACAATTACTATCACGCATAGGTAAAAGAAATAACTCAATAAAAGGAAGTACTAATAAAAAAATAATTTTGTAATTAGTATGTCAATTAATGCTCGGTTAGTTGAGCAAAAATTAGGACCCCTTTTCAAAACCAAAAAAGAATAGTCCGCTAAGTTGAAAACATGAAAAGAGCGGCTCAGGAAAAACTTAGGACACCGAGAGAATCACATTGGTTAGAAAAACCTAAGAGGCTAATCAATAGTAGAAGTCAAATCATTTGAATAGATGGCCTGTCGTAACCAGAATGCTTGTTGCATGGAAGTGTTACGATTTTTTAAGAAAAAAAATATTTTTCGAAACACAATTTAAAAAGTGTTTCAAAAATATTGCAACAGATCTACTTGTAGATCGAATACACTTTTACCACAATACTTTCAATTTAACCGTTAAGAAAAACACTGGAAACGGTGGAAAATTAACTGGCGAGAAATCTCCCGCTTGCCATTTGACGGTTTAAAATTAAAAAAAATAAATATTTAAGTTAAAAATATATATCACAAATCCTCTCCCTCGGATCTTATCTGAGGCAAAATTCCTATATCTCCTATAAGTTCATCAATTCCTCCTCCAACTTCGATCAATTCTTTCCGAAATTGAAACCTACGTGATTTCATCAATCGATTGTCTTCTCCAAATAGCTGCAATCTCATCAGCATTAATCAGGCGAGCCTTTGATTTTCACTGATTTTTCAGTATTTCGATTGAAATTTATTTTCCCGCAAATTTTATCTGTCTCTGTTGGTTTTAATTATTGCGGAGTCTTCGAGTTGCTTTATTTGTTAATATGAATCTGAATTTCATGATTTTTTGTCATTATATGCAGTTAATCAGTGTTGTTTTTGTTAGTTTTGACTTTGATTATCGGAATTTAGTTGATTTTGTTCACAAACTCTAGCTGAAAGTTATCAATTGTACTAAACTAAATCTCAAAATGGGGGATTTTCGGCTTTGATGCTGTGGAGATGTCTACTGTTCTAAATAGAGAGCTCGTCTTCTTAATTTTACAATACTTCAATGAGGAAGCACTTCAAGCAGCCACTAGAATGTAAAATCACCTTTTCCGGTATTTTATTTTGGTTTACATGTGATGTTTTATCATTTTGAGTGTTTGTAATTGATATATTTTTTTGCCATTGATGTGTAGGCTTGAGCAGAATAGTGGATTTTACTTTAATATGAGTTTCTTTGAAGAACTTAATTTAACCCTAAATTTGATTGCTAGCTTGTTTTATTTGGCATTTGATGTTCTTTGATACTGGATGATCTTGATTCAACCCTAGATTCTTACCTGGCTGTTTTACAGCATTAATGAAAAGGGGAAATCGAAGATGATCAATCTATGGAGAACGAAAACCGTAAGGAGAGGATTAGTAGCTGGGGTTGGACTTTAGGTATTTCAACAATTTGTTAGAATCAACACAGTTATGTATTATAGTGCAACAATAGTTCAGTTGACTGGTTTTGCATCAAATAGAACCGCTCTTCTGCTCTCACTTGTCACTACTGGGCTCAATACAGTTGGCTCTATTATCAACATCTATTTCATTGATAGGACTGGAAGAAAGAAACTTTTGATTTTGAGCTTACTCAGAATGATTATTTTGCTTGCTCTTCTAGCAACAGATTTTCATGAGACAACTGCTCATTCTCCTATGGTTAAACCAGCTACTGATTTAGCCTTCGCAAAGTATAGTTGCCCAGATTATGCTTCTTCTGTAGATCCTTCTTCTTGGGACTGCTTCAATTGCTTGAAAAGAGAGCGAAAGAAGCTGATATGTCAATCGAGGAGGAAGAGGAATTACTTAGGAATTTGGAACACAGAGAAACAGTGGTTATGAGACTGCAACATCGTAAAATTGGAATCAATGACTTTGAACAATTAACGGTGATTGGTAAAGGTGCCTTCGGTGAGGTACATTTCCTTTTTATTCACGACTTGCCCCAATTTATGTTCATTTCCACTTCAATTATTATGTTTGACAATTGATATAACGTATATCTATATATTGATTGTATGCATGATTGACTGAAAGGTTGGTTGTTCTGATGTGAGCAAAAAAATAGTGAGTGCAATATGGAGTTGAGTTTTATGGCAATTTTTTATTTTGTTTTGGGTAAATGATAATGCTATAAAACGGGCATGGATTATTTATACTTCATTTGCTTAGGAAATACAAATGGGGAAATATTATACTAAAATGTGGGGTTGCTTCCAAATTAGTGCAATAAGTTAAATTAGGCAATACCCTAAACCCTACCAAATTTATGGGATTTGTTTACCTTGTTCTGTTTCATATTTGGCACAAGGTATTGAGTTATCAATTTATATTT
>CATIWQ010028747.1:0-32574 GCA_949673415.1 Euphorbia schlechtendalii
CAGATATGTTTTAGCGTAGTAGGTAAGATCTGTTCCTGAAATTGCAGCAATCTTTGTTTTGTAGTAGACGTCAGCCTGAGGCGCGCGGCGGCATTAAATGCTAAATCAGTCGTCTTGACTTTTTGGCGCTAATGAATTAGAGTTGATCTTTTGTAGTTCTCAGAGAGACTTTTTCAACCATCTGAGGCTTGAGTGATCGTCTAATATTTACCTAATTCCATCTCTTAAATTTATGACCTCTGGGACTTTATAGTTCCTCTGATGACTTCATGTTCTCCAAATGAGACTTCATTCTGAGGCTTTCTTCTGAACTCAGAACTTACAAAACTTATTATCCTTCGAAAACCAACACATATATTCCAACTTTTAGTTAAAAATTTATTTTTTTATATTATGAATTATGCCATTGTCTAAAACAATTTTTTTTATATTTATATAAGTATCGATTACTTAAAACTAAAATATTTGTGTATTTATAAGGTCTAATAATTTACCCTCTGAACTTGGTTTTAAAAATCAAATGATCCATGAACTTTAAAAAGCATCATGTTACACATTGAACTTACAAAATTGTATCAGTTTGCCCTCTCAAAATTATAAAAAACGCATCAATTTGTCTTCTAATTGTCATATGTCAACTTCTAGTGAAGAGAGAAAAATGACTTATTCGGAAAGTCAAACTAACTGGAAAGTGACACTTGGCATTTAAGGGGCAAATTAATACTTTTTTACAAGTTGGGAGGGCGACCGGGTACTTTTAAAGTTAAGGAGGTCATTCGACTTTTAAGATAAAGTTTAGGGGACAAATCATACATTAAACCTATTTATAAACTAATATTCTTAACAAGATAATAATTTTTCTGATGCCAAAAATTATCATTTGTAAAGACATGTATTTAGCTAATTGGGCCAACAATTATCATTCGTAAAGACATGTATTTAGCTTATTTCCATTTTTAAAAGTTGAGTTGAATAAATATATTTCTTTTATTACACAGCATATATTCGATTATTGGCAAACTATTTCAGACTCGGCTACTGCAAATGTCGAACTAAAAGAGCAACCCTCTCCATCCAGTTTGCTCCATACACATTCCTTCATTGCTTAAACTTGGGTTGATGTAATTGCCAAATTAGTCACAAATCGAGGTTTAGCATCTCTTGAATTTTATTTATTTTAGTTAGTAATACATTGTTACAATACAATTAGTATAATTTAGTTCTAACTTCTATAATTGTAGTAAATACATGGATTGCTAACTAGCTTGAGTAGTATTTTAGGAGAAAAAATATGTTGCCTCAAAGATTGTGTCTCTTTCATTGTCTTCCATTCATTTTCTGACAATTGACATTTCGATGGAAAGTTAAAACATAAGAGAGAAAATGGAAAGAAAACACAAAACTAACACAAAACAAAAACTAAATGGAGAACACATAAAAGACAAAAAGATCATGTTTTCTTAGATTACAAATCAATTTAGCTCACTTCATTTCAATCTAATTCAGTTCAGTTTTAGCATGCATATTTATAAATTTACCACAATATAAGTTCAATTCAATTTAATTCATTTTAAATTGGTTAACTTTAAATGTCTAAAACAACATAACCAAAAATTTAAGCAACAAAATTTTTTCTCCAATTGAAAAATGATTTTCTAAATTATAAAAATTTGTTACATTTGTAAATTTCAATTTATTGTAAATATGCATTATGTGATAGAGATTTAATGTCAAGATCTCGCAAATAATTAAAATTTAATATCAATAATTAAATTAACCGAAAAATTTAGTGGTCAGAGTAAAAACACAATGCAAGTTATACAAGGAAGCAAGTACACGTCAGCTGCTACGTAGCCGAAAAGTAAGAGTATCTCAGTTGAACAGGGCCCACCAAAACAATATCAAATGCATAAATCAATCATCTGATTTCCTACAGTGATCTACTGTTGTAGAATATGAGACATACACTAAACAACGTAAATGGAGACCGAAGAGCAGCCACCAATCCTGTGCAAACGTATCTCAGTAGAACCAGCTCAGTAACAGCCAATAGCTGCTGGACAACATCGTAATTGAAAAAGGGTGTGCGACTTCAACAATTAGGTATTGTTTATGACTGTTCAAAATTTCAGAACCTTAGGTAATAAGACACGTATTTTGTAATAAAGAAAGGGCGGTACCAAATCCCGTTGACTTAATTCTATCGTTTTGTTTTGCTTTGCTGCCTTATCTTTATAGACAGAAGAGTGTTGGGTTGGCTACTATATATACACACACTAACATCCACACAAACATTTAAATTTTAATCATCTTTAATAGACCTAAATATGGGGAAGGTGCCTTGCTGTGACAAAAATGGATTGAAGAAAGGTCCATGGACTGCTGAAGAAGACCAGAAGCTGATTGATTATATTCACAAAAATGGGCACGGCCGCTGGCGAACTCTCCCTAAGAATGCTGGTACTTGTTTACTCATTTTGTTAATTTAAATTGTTTGTTTTCTTGGTTCACCAATTATCTAATGGGGATTTTCCATTTTTTTTTGCTGATTATGTTATAGGGTTGAAAAGATGTGGAAAGAGTTGCAGGCTTAGGTGGACTAATTACTTGAGACCTGATATCAAAAGAGGCAAATTTTCTTTTGAGGAAGAACAAGCCATTATTCAACTGCATGGGGTTTTGGGAAATAAGTACGTCTCATTTCTCCTTTTATTTCCTTTTTTGTTATTAATTTCAAAACATGGTATAGGACTAATGATGTGCATAATGCTCTTTCGGATATCTAGTACTCCCTCCGTCTACTAAATATTATCGTTTTAACTAATTCATAACTTTTAAGATAACTAACTTACCCTTTCATAAATGTCCTACTCTATTTTCAAGACTTCATTAATATGTTTAATTATTGGTTCCTATAGTCTTCTCATCTTATTATTGAAGATTAAAATATGATTATTATGAAAGTTGAACACATTAATAAGGTAGAAATGGAAAACTTAGAGAAAAAGTATAATGAAAATACAAAATGACAATAAAAAAAGAGACATAAAAATCCCTCTAAAAGGATAATATTTAGTAGACGGAGGGAGTATGTTACAAAGTTCGTATTGTAGCTTACAATAATTAACAAAATGAAGTTTGGTTACACGATAGCACAGAATGCACGTTTCCCTTTTTTAAGAAAAGGCATTTGGGTTGAAAGTAACTGAAAAGAAACCTGTTTTTCAAATCATAAATCATAATTAGTGGCAAGTATAGTCACCTACTTTGTAGACAAATTTGTTTATACGTTTAAAAAATGATTGTAGCATCTTTTTAAGTCAATGGTATGACACAACAAGTAATAATTAAAAAATAAGGTTGATTTCATTACATAATTTTTTTTTTCTTCTATTCACTTTTCAGATGGTCAGTTATTGCTTCCCGCTTGCCCGGAAGAACAGATAACGAGATCAAGAACTACTGGAACACTCACATCAAGAAAAAACTACTAAGAATGGGAATTGATCCGGTGACTCATAAACCACGATTAGATCTACTTCAACTCTTCTCAATTCTCGGTTCATCTCTTTACAATACTAACAACAATTCATCATCCCAAATTAATATTTCAAGTTTGCTTGGAATTGGGTCCATGTTAAATCCAAATATGCTCAATCTTGCTAATTTTTTACCTTCTCAAGAAACCACTCCAATCCCTCAAGCCCAAATTCAACAGGATCAATTGATCCATGGCAGTAGTAGCAGTAGTGCTGAATTTCTCAATGAAACGACACAGTATTTGCAACCCAATTATTTCAGTGGATTAGAGTTGCCAAATACAGCCAACTATGGGTATTATGAAATCAGTAATCAGCCTGTTGTAATCAATGATAGTAATAATGCTTCTGAAAATCTATCAAATTTGGGTTTTAGGTCACTTATGTCTACGCCTTCATCTAATACTACGCCGTTGCAGTCTTCATCGACAACATATGTCAATGGTAGCACCGAGGATGAAAAAGATAGTTACGGTAGTAACATGTTGATGTTCGATATTTCAAACGGATTTGATGTTAATGGCTTCTTGTAAGAGTTAAGTGATTAACACCTGTATTATGTTTAATTATCGAGTTTTTTTATTTTTAATTTATCAGTTGTTGATTTTGATTTCATGTTAATTTTTTTTTTTTTTTTTTTTTTTTTGTGATTATGGGGAACTTCTTTATAGTTGGTACTAACTGATGTTTATTTAGTAATTGTGAAAATATTAGTAAAGATAAATTTTGTTAAATAATATATATGTCATTAATCTTGTATGTGGATAACTGGATATGATTCATTCCAACAGTTTAAATGCAGTTGACCACATTAAAGTTGTAATTGCTTTTGTTTCAAGTTAATGACCATTACTTTTGTAAAAAAACATATTCGTTGGGGTTAAGATAGACCGGGCCACTATAAATATTCTAAGTCCAATATGACCCAATTCATCCATTACATTTTTTTACAATAAATTTTCATTTTTCAATTTTCAATTTTCAATTATTCAACATTACATAAAGTCACAATTGAAAAGCTAGAAAAAAAATGTAAGCCGTCGAATTAAACTCAACATCAAAATTCTTTAGAACGAATTTAAAAGATTCACTTTGATTTATTAAGACTATATATAGAAAATATGTATTTACCTTGTATATACAAAATAACCATTACTTTATAAGTAACCAAAGATTAAATATAGTTTAGAATCATATTATATCAAGATAGACCGGACTTCGGATTTTGTTCTAAAACCAAACTCATTTAGTATACTAGCCAGACTTGTACAGATTTATGCCAGACCTACATATACTCCAATCTCATTTCATAAAGGTTGAACCTTACGGTCAAAATGGGCACCAGCCCAAGTCCATGTAAATGGGTTAGAGAGATTGGTGGATAAATTTGTAATAAAAAAATGAGATAAACCTAATGCAACATCTAATATGAGTATAAACTAGATAAACCAAGTGAAAAATTATACGAAAGTTAATGAATTGAATGTTGTTCACGTGATGCGTTTCTGGTTCCTATATGAAAATTGGATTATATTATGGTTCGAAAAAGGTAATTTTTGTTTGAAAACATAAGAAATATTATTATTAAGAAAATGATAAGATGAATATTTGAAATGGTTGGTTAATTCATACTTAGTTAAAAAAAACCCTTGAATTAAAAGGGTTTTAACTTTTAATATAATATCTCAGAATTAAATGTTACGGTTATTGTTAATTATTTTTAATAACTACTCACTTTGATGATTTTTTTTAAAAAAATTAAAAGCAAGCAACTAAATAATATGCAATTAAAAGAACCTTCGTTCGGTTTAATCTAGGAATTTCATTTTATGATACAAAACCTGATATTTCAAGTTTGACAACATTTCAAATTTGGTGTTTTTAAATGTATCATTCAGTTTTTATATTCAACTCATCAAATATGATATATAACATGAAACAGTTTTATGGTGCTTTTAGAAAGCATTCAATTTAATTCATTTATACAAAAACTTTTACTACTTGAATTGAATTTTGATTGCAAACATATAAAACGTAGTTATAATTTTATAAAGAACGGCACCGTATCCAAAATTTGGGTCGTCTTCCTCTTCGACAAACAAACTGGAACATGCGAATCCCACAAAATTATGCTAATGCGGCATTCATTCACTCCAATTCCAAATATGCCATCTCTGATCACCGACTACTATGATCTATTCTCACTCCGTCGGCCACTTTGGCAGCTGAATCACAACTCCTGCTCTCGATTTTCGGGGGAAAATGCTGGCTCACTTCAACGGTCATCCTTAGAAACCCGATCGCCATGTCAAGGTTTTTCTCAACTTTTAATTCTTGTTTTTGCTTTGTGAACTTTGGATATGCTTAATTTGATTTGGAAGGATTAGAAATGATAGCTATCAGCACTTCACTCATCAATTGAGACACTACAGCTCACAATTGTTTTGTTTTTCTTTTCAATTGTTCTTTCGAACAATGGTTATATCACTTTTCTGCTTTAGTTGAAGTTGTTATTTGGTTCTTACACTGCAAATTGGAATACTGAATTTGCAGATGTCTGGCATTCAGTAATGTCAAGAGGATTACGAATTCCCTTCTTCGTAGCAGGAAGATTGTAACCTCCACAGCAAAGAATTACAGATTATTTTGCATTATTGGGTTTCCCCATACCTTATGGAGATTACATTACCAGAATAATCATCCTTTTCTATTACATGAAGTAAGGCATAATTTGTCATACTGTACTAGTAGTTTTAGGAAGTTTTGTGCCAATCTTAACCATGCTCCAGTTGCTAGGAAGATAATTTCTCAATTATGTTTGCATGCTAGACCAACTGTGTTACCTATAACTAGGATATCATGTATGGTCAGCCTGGCATTATCAAGATCGAATTTGGTGTCTCCTACTGTTATTGCCTTCATAATTGGAGAGCTTGCCTTAGCTCGAAAAACTCAAGCTGAAGCAGAAAATCTAATTACCAGTAATTGTATGTATACACAAGAACGAGATTGGCTCATTCTTATGACCACATTGTTGTTATCACTTATCGAGGGTTCATTTTTGTTGCTTAGAGCCATATATTTGACAGTCCTGTTCTTGCCCTGCATAGCTATGGCTCCATTCGCCGACAACTGCAATACCCTTAGAAGAACTTGGCTGCATCTTGTTCGTGTTACACTTGAAAAAGCAGGGCCGGCATTTATTAAATGGGGTCAATGGGCTGCGACACGACCAGATCTTTTTCCCCAGGATCTGTGTGCTGAACTTGCAATACTTCATGCTAATGAACCTGCACATTGCTTCGAATTCACTAAAATAACTATTGAGAAGGCATTTGGCCGTAAGCTGTCTGAAGTTTTTGTAAATTTTGAAGAGGTACCTGTTGCATCTGGAAGTATTGCCCAAGTTCACCGAGCCACTTTAAAGTATAGATATCCTGGACAGGAGAATAAGCCCATTGTTGTTGCTGTAAAAGTTCGTCATCCAAGAGTGGCTGAAGCAATAAGAAGGGATTTTGTATTAATTAACTTTTTTGCCAAAATTTCTTGCTTCATACCAACATTTAAATGGTCCAGATTAGACGAAAGTGTGCAACAGTTTGCTGTCTTTATGATGTCTCAAGTTGATCTTGCAAGAGAAGCAGCGAACTTGAGCCGTTTCTTATATAATTTTCAGAAATGGAAAGATGTGTCATTTCCAAGGCCTTTATATCCATTAGTGCACCCAGAAGTGCTAGTTGAAACATATGAGAAAGGTGAAAGAATTATGAGCCACATTGATGGTTTTGGAGGAAACAAAAGCGCTAAAAGGGTGCTTGCTCACGTTGGAACCCAAGTGCTTTTAAAGATGCTTTTGGTAATGGCTTTATTCTTACTGTTTTTTTCTTCCTAGATAATGTTTTTATTTTGGCCAATCTCTAATTGATATGTTTCTATTTGGGGATCCAAAATGAGCCATATATCCCTTAAGCTTATGGCTTTGGATCCGCCTCATGAAGAACTTGATGCGTTAGCTCAGATGTCTGTTATTTGTATTTAACCTTTTAAGTTCTAACTCCTATTGGATGCAAAGTTATTCCTTATTTATAAGTTATAACTGATGAGGTACAAACCTTCAATTTGTTACATGGTTAAGAAATTGCTGAAACTTTTGATTAATCATACACTTTAAATAGTTGTAACTATATATAGCTTGAACCAGTGAATCTGCCTGTTACAACGAGTCAAAAGTTTCAGCAAACATGTTTGGCTTCAAATGGTGATGTGTTTGCTTTTAGCGTTTCCATTATATATTTATAAACTATCATCTGGTCCTTTTCTTTGAAATTATATCCTTTTCAGAATATGTATGACATGAAACTGCTCTAGTTATTGTTGATTTTTCTTTCTCGACTCACTGCAACCGTTTTTCTTTTCATATGGTTGCAAATTTGCAGTTATATGGGCCTACTTTTTGTAAGACAACCATGATTGATGTAACCTTGATTTTTCATAAGAGAATGATTTATAAAGAAGCAAGCCACTAGCATTATACATTCAATAGCACATACCAAGATAGTTTGGGGTTCTTTAAAGATTAGAGCGTAAAGAGATATAGGTATTATGCTGTGTATTCTTACCATGATGATTATTGCTTGAAATTTTGTTTCATTGCTTTCCAGATATTCATTTGTTTTGATATCTGGCTTTATCTAGGGATGCATATTTTCACAGCCCCACCATTCTTTTGTGCCTCTATTAGTCGTTGGAAAAATGAACCTCACCAGGACACGCAAAATTAGCCCTTGGATGAAATACGAAAATTCATATATTTGATTCACTTCTTTGTTGAAATAATTCATAATTCCATATTAATGTTGATGCTATTGTGTGTGCAATACTATAACTTTGTTCTTCTCTACATGCTCCTTACTAGTAACTACAAATTTAGGGTTTTGGTATAGCCGTTTAATGGTTCTCAAGTTAAGTAATTTATTCATATTACGTTCACCATCTTTCAGGTAGATAATTTTATCCATGCCGACATGCATCCTGGCAATATTCTTGTTCGATTAACAGATGACAAACCAATGTATCTCTCTGGATCAAAACCTCAACTTGTTTTACTTGATGTGGGAATGACAGTTGAACTTTCTAAGAGGGATCAGAGTAATATGCTCGAATTCTTTAGGGCTGTTGCCCTCCTAGATGGTAAGGAAGCTGCAAAGGGCATACTTAATTTATCTACACAGCAAAACTGCCCAGATCCAAAGGCTTTCACTGAGGTAAGACATTGGTGAAAGAAAGATTCTGTGAAAGATTTTTTTTTCTTTTTCTGTGAAAGATTTTTTTTTCTTTTGCTGGTTTTAAAATATAACTGAATAAATCAATAAAAAGTGCAGAACTTTTTTTATTATAATGTATATGTTCTCTGTGTTTGCATGATGCTCAATAATAATTTTTGACAACAAATTTTAGACAGATGAGATGGACTATCATTGGTGATTTTGTATTATGTATAAATTTGTCTTTTACTTTTTGTATAATGTATAA
Organism: Euphorbia schlechtendalii; assembly: GCA_949673415.1. Lineage (NCBI taxonomy): Eukaryota > Viridiplantae > Streptophyta > Magnoliopsida > Malpighiales > Euphorbiaceae > Euphorbia > Euphorbia schlechtendalii. Next base: position 9,072 of record CATIWQ010028747.1, read on the forward strand.
ACTTGTCTTTTTCTTTTTGCTTATGGATGTCTGTGGTATCTAGTTGTGCTTTCTGTAAACAAGTGCTTTGGTGTAAGAAACAGTGTTTATTGCAATTTCCTGATAGTTCATGTTAAAAGCTTTGACAGATGGATAAGATCCTTTTGAACTTAGTTGAATTTTTACCTCATATATTATGTTACTTGTGGAAGGCAACTTGGCAAGAATTTTGCTGAAAAATTGAAACATTTTAAGCAGGTAAATAGGTTGCTATTTCTCGGATGAAGTTTACGCTATTGTTTACTTGTGAGCACTTGACACCATTTTAATTCAATAGCCTTGGTCTTAGAATTCCTTGCCTTCAAAATTAAATTTTTCTTTGATTTTCTTTCAAGTTTTGTATTGTGTAATATTAATAGGATTGCTCATAAGTTTGAGTATTGGGATTAGAAACTTATTTTGTATCCATTGTCTTGTTATATACTGTTATTTTTGTGAAGTTGATTGTTTTTCTTCTCAATAGTCAGACTGTAAATACCTAAATGAAATGTTTTTTTTTTGTTAAACAGGAAGTCGAGAAGTGTTACATTTACTGGAGGTCTCCCGATCATACTCCTGTCCATCCTGCCGACTGTATGCGACAAATTCTCGATCTTGTTAGATGCCATAAAGTCAATATTGATGGAAATGTTTGTATTGTGATGGTTACTACTTTGGTCCTACAGGTAATGCGTGACATATCATCCATCTATGTTTTTTTCACTTTATACATATACTTGCAGCATGCTATAAACTTTTTTGTGCATAATTGTATGTATGCTTTTTTTCTTTTTACTCGTGTGTGTAGGGATGGCAGCGGAAATTGGATCCAAACTATGATATAATGCAGACCTTGAAATCGATGTTCTTCAAAGCCGATTGGGCAGAGTCGCTCTGTTATAATTTTGAGGGACTTATGGCTCCTTAATGATACCTGGCTGTTAATTTATTTCCTTATATACCGGTACTTAAGTTTTTGCTGACAGGTAACCTTGTTAAATTTATTCCCTAAACCTTTCCTAATATAATTTGCTGCTGATTAACTTATTAGAGGAAGTATTTGGTGAAACCAACTTTAAGCTCACCATATGGACAGTTTATTTTCATTTAGGAACATTTTTAGTGAAAATATTGGCCAAATGCATCATTACCCCCTTAGCTTGACAACAAAAGCCGGATGCCACCTCCAACTTTCAAAAGGACCAGATACCCTCTTAACTTGGTAAAAGTGAACCATTTAGCCCCCTAAATGCCACTTGTCAAAATCTGGTCAGTTTGACTTTTCAGAGATGCCATATTCAAATTTTTTTCTCTCCAACCGGATTTTGACACGTGGCATTGAGCGGTCAAACTGATGCATTTTTGCAATTTCAGGGGGTTGACGGGAACTTTTGAAAGTTGAGGGAGGCATCCGGCTTTTGTTGCCAAGTTAAGGGGGGGTATTGGTATATTTGGCTGAAAATATTCAATTCTAGAATGCTTCTTGTCGAGTTTATGAAGGAAGTGGAGGAAGTAAAATGGGTTTATGCAGCAGTTACGAGGAAGAAGTTGAACTGGACATGATGATATAACACGTTATTTTACCAGAACTAAGCTATCAGAGTATCATTTTTCTGAGTAAATAAGTAAAAACGGAACAAGAATTAGATCGTTTAAGTTGAATCCTCATTGGATTTTGAGAACCACATGTTGAGCAATGGAAAATAAAAAATGATTTCAATAATTTCTTTTTTCCTATTTTAGCTTTGTTCTCTTGGTATCTCTTGACTCGAAAGTTCCTGAATTTCGAAATTGTGCTCTGTTTGGTTTTTAAGTTTTCTTTCTTCAATGCTGTTTAGTTTCGTTTTATGTCCTATGTGATCCACTACTCTTATTCAGTGGCGGCAGCTATTGATAAAACTTAATTACAACATTTTTCACTTCAAATTTTTATGGCTTCTGTTATAATCAAGATTTTTAATATTTTAATGTTTTTTGTTGCAATATAAGAAATTTATTTTATTCTTATTTAAAATTTTAATTTTTTTACACTATTTTTATTTGATATTTGAAAAAGGTAAAAGCATGGGGTTAGCTTAACTTTACTCACTTCACTGCTCTTCTTTGTATTGCTGATGTTTAAACATGGTGTTAATTAGTCTATATATAGAATAGGATTACATTTTATGCACATGAAACAAAATAGGTATTAATGATCAGAATTGCTTTTTCAGTTTCTTTGCATTTTGTTTTAAACATTAATTATGTTTCATTATGACCTATAAGGAATGCCCAATTGCGATTGTTGGAAGATAATGTAGCTCTTGAAAAAGCTATATTTTAAGGACCACGTAATGGCAATTAATAACTGATATTTGACAGGCCTGTGTCTGTGTTTTTCTGATATTGTTTAGCATATGATGGGATACGTTGTAAGTGTCCTTTGTTGTTCTATACCCTTCAGACATATATGTTGCTTTTGTGTCTGAAATTTTTTTATTGCAATCCCAACAAAACTAACACAAGATAGCGACTTGTGCCTTTTTCATACATCAAACACACAAGAACTGAACATCAATGCTAGAGAGAGACCCTCAGAATAATTGATGTCTTGTTTGTCCTGTTTGGACGGCCCAGATTTAATCAATCTTGAGCGTTGATTTTGTCCCCTTTGTAAAACAAGTGTGTTTTTCAGCAGGACTATTTATCCTGGATTCCCAAGTCATATGTAGCCTATTTGGAGCAAAGGTTTTAGGACAATGTGGGGTTGATGGGAAAGGGCAAAAATGACAAAGTGAGTTAGAGAGAGAGAATCTGAGTTGGGATTGGTATCTAGAAATCAGATGTAAGGTGGGTGTGGTCCAAATGGGATATTTGGGTATTTTGTCCAAAAATAGAAACATCTTTAACAGGATGTAGAAAGCCTAAACTAACAGTTACTCTAACTTCAGCCTTCCCTTGTGGCAATCTCTAGGGTACCCCATTGCTACATCTCACTACTAATATCATTTTGTTAACTTTTCTCTTTTTACATCTCTTCCAGTCCCTTTTCTCTACTTTAAATTGCCTTGAATATTAAGGGCAAATGAAGACTGATTTCTCATGCCTGAAAATTGTTGCGTTTAAAAAAGCTTTTGTTATCGATCTTTTTACACGTGATAACAATTTTTAGCGCTGGGAAAGTAATTTCAAAATGGTCTTCGAAGTTAACCTCATCTCATTTTGCATTAAAAATCATCATATTCTCATTAACTATTTTAACATAGTATCTAATTAGTTCCTTTTTTTCTAATGGATTATCACGAAATAATATCATTTCCCCCCAAAATTGGTATCACTTTCCATAAGCTGAAAAGGAAAAGAAAGAAATTGGAGAGATGGTTGTAAAAGATGTGAGGAAGAATTTCTAAACCATTGGTTGGGATTTAATAGTTGGTTATAAAGTGATTTAAAAAAGAATTGGTATTTACAAGTACTGTATTTCATCAAATTAATAACAAAGAAGTTGAGAGCACAGTAAAAAAAGTGGGTAAAATGAAAATAAAAGTTAATACCATTTGAGACAGTGAAGAAAAGAAAAGGGCACAGATCCCTAAAAGCAAAACGGCAAAAGTAAGAAAGGGGCACAATCTGGTACTCGGAAACCAAAGAATCCGACCTGTCTGCCTATTCCAAGCTGTGCCCAAAGCCGCCTATTCAATCTCCAAAACTTAACCATACAGGATGGGACCACACAGACGGGTAGGTGAGATGGAGTCCACGTGTCTCTGTTTGATTGGCTTGTCTGTCTTACGAGGACGGCTGGTATCCGTACTTCCCACTTCATTACAATGAATGGAGAGTAATTTGGTGTTGTTTGTTTCAAACCATTATAGAATCGTGGTAAGATGAATTCGTAGGTTGGTTAATCACGCGGCTTGGCTTGGCTTGGCTTTGGATTGGATTCTTTTTTTCTCAATATTCAGATACATGGACATATGTGTACTAACTCGTGCTTGTTTCATTTCACATTGTGGATCTGCCTTTTTGTTTTTTTCTTTACAAAACATGAAATCTATATGCTTCCTCCATGACTTCACTACTTGCTGCTTAAAGCATTGATATTGCATTAAGTTAATGTGTTCCAGAATAAAATAAATATTTTTATTTGTAACAATATATTAAATTCTTGAATTTCATATTTTTCTTTTGACTATTCTTTGACAATAAAAATCCTAACTTCTTCAAATTCTTCTTGTTCGATATGTAATTGTGCATATTGAGATTTCCTTTTTTTATTCAAGAAAGTCCAGGTATATTTTGCATTTTCAGTCCTTTTTAGTATTTGGGATGATTATTAGATATTAGGTGTGTTTTACAGGAAAGAAATGTTTTTCTTTCAAAAGGTTATTTTTGGGTAATGTGGCTGGTTTCTATTTAATTCATGTGAGACCCGAGTCATATTTTCTGTTCTTGTTTTATGCAGTGTTACTATTTTAATCCATGAGCTAATGCATTCATTTTTCATTTACTTCTTGCATTATGCAATCGGTTATTTATGTTTTGTGTTGTAGAATCTATATCAATGTCATGATGTATAATACTATTTATTAAAGGAACAAAAAAATGTAGTTAGCTGCGCAGCATAACATTAATATAGCTACCTCAACTAGTTTATCCCGTAACAATATCGCATCCCATGTTTTCCACTAAAATTTATTATATACACACACTCAAAACTAAATATTTCATAGTTTAAGTAAAAACTTGATGCCATTGTTGCCAAATTAATTATACTTTGATTCAAAATTTTACCGCCTAATTCAGTATTGATTTCCGAGGTTGATATCCATTTTCAAACTTTTTTTTGGGACAATCAAGAACAAACATAAATCAATTAGTTAGTATTACAAACACCGTAGCCCAATTTGGGTCCGGCCAAAAAGCAAATTTAAAACCGTTGCAATCGTCATTTTCTATTTCATTGGCTCCAGCGAGTGAAACACACGTCCCATTAGTGAGACTGGGCTTTTTCGAGTACAGTCTCAAACCCAATCAAATATCGCTCTATTGCTATGTCTCTACCCTCTACCGTCTCACTCTTTCTATAAATTTATACACTCTCACAGTCACAAATCCACAGTGTTTTTTCACTCTATTCCCTAAAAAGTTCCCATCTTTTTCAATACTCTGAAAAACCCACTTGCCCTTTTCCTTTATCTTTTTAATTCAATGGCTGGTCCACCTCCTTTCTTTGTGATACCATCGGTGGAGCAAAAAACCGATCCCAACTGCTTCCATATTCGACCAGATGTACCTAAAAGTAACAGAGGAAGAAAACCCAGCAAAGCTCCTCCTCCTCCTCGAAAGAAACAGCGAAGAAGGGGCATGGGTGTGGCTCAGTTGGAGGAGATAATCAAAAATGGGACCCCTGAGCTCAACCACCCTATTACAGCTAGCTCATTTCAACATGTTCAAACTTTAGTGGTTAACAACAATGGCGGATTTTTGGGTGTTTTTAAAAATGGTACTGAGTTGATCGATAGGAATCAAAGTTTAGGGCCATTCTGGTCGAATCCGTACGTTTTTGGAGCTCCTTCTGTTTTAGAGACCTCGAATGAGCTCTCTTCAATGCCAAAACTCATTTCCTGCTGCAAGGTTTTTTACTCTTTTTTTTTGTTTGTTTCTTGGGAAAATTAAAAGTTACACCTTTGCTCCTTTTTTCTTGTATAAAAAGAAGCTGCTTTGTTGCAGAAGAAGTTGGTGAATGGAGATGAATGCTTGGGGCATTACAATGGTTCTGATTTTCAAGGACTAAGTCTGGATAACAAATTCGGTGCCTTTTTTCCCAATAACAGCAACAATCTCACACCTAGGGTAACAAATTTTTAATTTCTTCTTCTTCTTTTATAAAGCTGTTTAAGTTTGTTGGGTTTAATAATTCATGGATCTTGATATTGTGTTGAAAAGGGTGCGGAGGTTGTGACAGTCCACAGAAAGATGGAGGCTAAAGGAAGAAACTTTTTCATGGAATATGATTTTTTCCCGGACAAAAACAAAAAGGACACATATTTCAAGGAAATGGAAAACTTGGGATTGGGATTTCAAGATTCTAAAGCTTCTTCTTGTCTTAAAACCTTTGATAACAGTGCTGCAACTACCACTTCTTCTAATTCTGTTGATTTGTCCCTCAAACTTTCATTTTAGGGGTCAGTTGTTGTTTCTCTTTTGGGGTAATCACTGATTTGTTTTGTTCTTGAACCAATACAACTACACAAGTAATCTATTATGCAGTGATGATTTCATTTCCTTTTTTTTTTTTTTTTTGATCTTCTTAATTCACATTAAATGTGTTGTTTTTATGGTATCTAATCTCCTCTTCTAAAATCTACCCTTATTAGATCTACAGGTGGAGAATATATACATTTATTTTATGTACTTAGATATCATGTTTATGTGTGTGTGATCTTTCAGACACAAATTAGTGGCAGAAATCTTAACTGCTGCCCAAGTTTTTGGTATCAGTACTGCAACTAACATTTAAGCATCTACTTAATTTCGTGTTGTACAAATTCATTTGCAGTTTTTTTTTTTAATCCGTAGGTACTTTCTTTTGGCGTTAATTAATTTGTTCACAATGTTTGTTTCTAGCTAGCTAGACTGTTTCCATTTTATTACATGAGTTAGTTGTTGTTTGTATAATTATCTGAAATTCTATGGTTTTACTTTTGGTACATGATATTTATCACTAAAATTGTTTACAAGGTAAATTTAATTAAAATGCAAGAACTAGGAGCCAACTACTAACTTTTGAAAGGAGAAATTTTAATAGGGTTCTATTACGTAAGGATGGACCAAGACCATGCATTTTTATAAATTCAACTTAAATGGTATTTCAGAAATGAAAGTTCTGGATTGATTGGGTTGAATAACATATAACTATTGGTCAGGTAGATTGAGAATGTGGCAATGTAGTAGGTATCACAAATTAGAGTTAATTTGAGTAAGTATAATTAGAAAAGTGATACCAAGCTGAAAACCCTAGCAAATAGTGGATATTGACAAGGGTTAGTCCCAAAAAAGAAGATAACATATGGTATCTCTGCGCTACTGAAACCAAAGGCAATGATTCGGGGAAAAAAGGCGAAAATATAGATACATATTTAACATACAAATATATGTAATATCGTACCTGCTAATGAGTACGAAATACAGATCTACATATATTATCTCAATACAAATTTGCAATGAGTATTTTGTATATCCATCTCATCACAGAGAGTGGAATTTGCGTTTGCCATAGTTATCAGCGTAACTCTGGACATCCACTTTTGCTTTTCACAAATTGTGTTAGGCTTGAACTACATAATTTTTAGTTACGTTCGATTTAAACTGGCCCGGCTATAAGACAAGGTCTAGTCATGTCATGAGAAAAATGGAGAGCGAAACCAACGGAAAAGAAGTACTCAGGGATGTAAATGAACGGAGCAAAAAATTAATTTTTTTTAGATTCATTTTTTTGTGATAATCGGTGACTGACTGGTTCAAGATGTGCAGAAAGACTTCATTAATTTTATAAATTTTTAAAATGAGAAAGACAAGCATGCATCGTAGACAAAGTTTTTAAACTAATGTATTAAATTGTTGTTGAAATACATTGTTATTTGGGTTTTTGTGAGAAGATTTTATTTTTAACAAAGTTAACTTTACCTTGCTTATTACCATCGTTGGATGAATGATGTGATGATTGATTAAATGGTGATAGATGAAAAAAAAGGTTAATTTTGTAAAAAACATTGTTACAATAGTCAAACCTTGTTATTAATATATATTTAATTCAAATTTTGATTTATTAGATAAAAATTAATTAAATGCCAATATAAAAAAGAAAGCTAAAATTTAAGATATTCAAATAATTATTCAATTTTTCTGGGATGATTAAAGCATATAAATTGTAAACGGATAATTTTGTGCCAATATTAATGGGACGAATAGGTTCAAAACAGAGAAAAAGCGTGAACGGCAGGATTCGAACCTGCGCGGGCAGAGCCCACATGATTTCTAGTCATGCCCGATAACCACTCCGGCACGTCCACCTTTTTGCTCGACGACAGCTGAGAAAATAATATAAAACAAACTTATATTAGAGAGTGAGGGTTTTGTTAGAGGTTTTAGGGCTCTCACTCAGGCGAAGAAAGGGAAAAAAAATGGGAAGTTGGGGAATTGCAGGGAGATCTACCTCTAGGTTGATTCGTACAACATGGAGAACCGCTGCCGCTAATTCATCTTCCTCAAGAATTCCTTTACCAGCTTCCAACTTCTCGGGAATTCGTCCCAATTTGACTCTTCGCCATTCCCCTCTTTCTCCTCCTTCCTGGTAAACGCTATTCCGCATTTTCAATCATCGTTTTTTTTCCAATCCATTCATGTGGTGATTTTCCTTCCTGATGATTTTTATGGTACTTGATTGGGAAGTGAGAGGTTCTTGGGAAGACAATTGAGCTCACTGCTACCCCTCCACGGCGCCATCGCTTCTGCAAAACTCGTCTCCAAACTTCCCTGTGATTCTACCTCCTCTGCTCTAGGTATTTCTTTCTGCATCTCTCCCTGAACATTGTCAATAGAATAGTAATTCAAATTTACTTTTTATTGTTAACTTTTGCAAACTCATAATCATTGAAAACCCTCTGCATTTTAAGGAGGACTCATCAGTCATCCGCATTATATTTTGTTGCATTTATATGCTTGTTGTGAGAAACTCAATTTGAGAATGTTTGTTGTGATTGAAAGAAAAAAATTTGATAACTGTAGGATTAGAAAGTCAACTTTGGAATTTGGATTGGGCTTATGGATGTATGCTTGTTTGAACTTTTTTTTCAATAACCACACATATGATTTGATTCGGTTAATTTTCTGGAAAATGGTTTGGAATTTCTTTCCTGTTTTTATTGATCAATATGCATCTCTTTTTGGCTTAGTTATAATATTTGATCTGATTGTCCTATTGATGTATGCCAAAAGGTCATCTCAAACTTGTTCTTGTTTTCTAGATCTGCCATTGTTTTCTTTTTGTGGTTTACTTCAGCTACTGATATGAAGCTATTACCACACCTTTGCTGAAAACACCTATCGATTCTTTTATCATCAGGGGGTTTCTCTTGGAACAGAAATCATTTATGGATATGGATTCAGAACCAAAACCATGGGCTCTGCTAGCATTATCGATTAATTTTTTTAGTACTCAACTTAGTCATAATATTAGCTTTTCCTTTATGGAAAAGTTTGGAAACTTCATTCGAAATTGTAGATTTTGGCGATCCTTCTCTAGGCATAGTGGCATTGTGGTCAAAATTCTTAAGAAGATCTTTTTGAAGTGTTTTTCTTTCCTTTTGCTCGTATACTATATGGAACTATGCTTGCCATGGAATGATAAATGGAAAATCTGAATATTTAGAATATATAAGCGCGGGCAATGCATTGCTATGAACAAGATAAAAAAACTTACGATTAGGCATTCCTTTCTTTTTATGGTTAGGATAAAAGCAAGAAAAACTTGAGCAAGTGGATGTAATATAAATACTTTTATCTCTGATTTGGCATGCCTACTTGCTGACCTGGGTTAATTTTTTTACAATATTTTTTTGGATAGCTGAATCAAATATTTACCTGTATAAAGCAGCCATTTTACTGAACTGAAGACATATATTAAAGAAACAGTGATCTGTATTTGTCATTTTATATCAAAGTCGTTGAATTTGTGATTTATGCATTCTTTCTCGATGACAGGTCGATTTGCTAATTATCTGAGTCCCATTTAATACAGAATGCTTGAGACAACGATGGGTTTTGCCTTCGATGTTGGACATGCTAATCGCTTGTCTGAAGAAATTGACAGTAGGCCTTCTGAGGCGAATGATTTTTTTTATTAATGCTGTAATAAATTAGTATCATAAGCTGGGATTAATGCAAGAGAATGTTTGTTGCCAGTGTTTTGCATGAATGCTGTAGAATACGTGATACTATGCCAAAATATTGTCAACTCTTCTCTTTCACTTTTCTTTGGTTCTTATGGTGAGACTTAACAGTGTTATACTATTTGCTGTAGAGGATACTTTCACTTTGTGCCTCATTCAACTCCAATTATTCCCCTTAGCTAATTCCTCAAAATAGGGAATGGATTATATGATATATTCCTAAAATGTGATTCCCTGTATATGGGGAATGATCCATTTCCCATTTTGAGGGATTAAATAAAATATTATTACTTTTTGAGGAATTGAATAAAATAGTATTACCTTTTGCATTTTTGTTATTTTTAGTTTTTATTTTGTTATTCTTTTTGTTAGTTTAATAATAATATTTTATTATTTTAAAGTAAATTTTATTTGTGGAATGGAAAATGGGAATGATGGTTGAAGAAAAAACATTGTAGATCCTTCAAAATGGAGTTTGGGGAATGAAAAATGGGAAAAATGATTGAACTTGCTTTGAAGGTTCCGATCGTAGCTAAAGTACTCTTCAATGCAATGCTGTGTAGTGTTAAAGTAATTCATAAAATAATAAGATAAAACTATTAATGGAAATCAATTTCCAACAAATATTAGTTTCAACTAATTAATTAGTTTTGTTTGCTGTTTTCAATTCATTTTATCTGTTGTTAAAGCTTCCATAGAGATTTTCCAAGAATAGCGTGGATAATTAGTTTTTATGTAAATGTCTTTGTTACGATAGCTTCAAATTTCGTTACACGTATTTTCGAGGTTTCTATAGCTAAAATTTTCTATTATTACAAGTAAAAATATTTTATAACTACCATCTCTTTTCCTCTTCTTTTCCTCTCACAAGAATCACTTCCTAGCTTCTTTACCCATAATTATTGCCTTTGTCTTTTCATTACAAATATGAACATTAATGCATTCTTGATTTGGAACAAAAGCCTTGTGTTACTCTTATACAAGGTATAATATCTTTGTTTCAAGTCAAGCATTTCAATGAGTGTGATACCACTCTTATACGAATACAAGGTATGTCACGGTTTTTTTACTAGAAAGTGAGTTATGTTGTAAACATGAAGGAGGAAATACAATATAAATACATATACCACTATTATACCATGTATAAGAGCTTTCATACCATGTTTATGATCTTCATGCTATGATTTATATGGGAAATTCAATATTAGTTTGAACATAAAGGAGAAAAATGACTATATAAATGAATTATACCACTCTTATACCATGTATAAGACTTTCATGAAAAGGTAGTAATAAACGGGCATTATACCACTATTTTAGCATGTATAAGATTGAGATATATTTTTTCGAAAAATTTGAATTGTATGTCATTTTAATAATAAAAATTAAGGCGAACAAAATATTTCAAAGAGTTTATTTGAAAAAAAAAATCAACTATTTGTGAGATATGGGCGTTTAAAGTTGTGAAATTCAAAATAAAAAGGAGAGAAGGTAATTACAAGGGAGAGATAAAAAAACATAAAAAAGTGTAAAAAAAGAATTTAATAAAATGATAAAGTGAATAACACTTTCTATTTGTTATAAAAGCAATAACAGCTAATTTTTTTTACATTTGCTTTAATTTCTTTCAAAATATTTGAAAAATCAAAACACAAATCATTTTCTTATTATATTTTTATTTCTTACCCTCTTCTTCTACCACTTCTTTGGATAATGATTTTCTAAATTTGTTAGGGGTTACATTTGTGAATTTTTGTTAATCTAACCATTCATCTAGTTCAAATGGTTGAGATTTAATTTCAATTATTAAAACTAAATGAATGATTAAGATTAGTTGAAATTTACAAATTTAACAAAATTAAAATGTAGAGAATCATATTTCCCATCATTTCTTTCTCTTAGTGTTTTTTTATCGAATTCTTCTCATTTATCATTTTTCATGTAATTAAGCCTATTAAATCCTTTCAATTTGAATGATGATTCCCAATCAAAACCCTGTAGATTCTAGTGTTTTAAAAGACGCAAGGTGCTAGTCGAGCGGTTAGAGCCTCCGGGGCCTAGACAAGGACTAGGCGGATTAGTATATTTTAATTTTTAATATTTGTTAATGAATCAGAATAATAAATTTGATTAACACATAAATATTTATATAATAGAATTAAAAATTCAGGTAACAACATTTTTCATGGATTTGATTACACTTTTTTTGACTTTGACAACGCTTTCGAGATTTGACAACACTTTTCGTCTTGACCGTCTTGGAACGTCCGATAATATAAAATTGTAACGATGTTCCAAAAAACCTCGTCTAGGCAGAAATTGCCTCCTTTCATAATCCATGAATTCTAAAAAATTCTTCATCCCAAGCATGTCAATTTAAATCCTTTCTCTTCCTCTATTCTGAAAAACTTGGTCCTAAGCATAACCTAATTGAACATGAACCAAAAGATTGAGAACGTTTTATTTATTTATTTATTTATTTTGAAGAAAATTGTAAGCGGGGAAGAAAGAGAGAAAGAAATGGGAAGAAAAATAAAGTGAGAAAGACTTGATAATACAATTCACTGAACGTAAATTAGAAATAAAAATATTCCAAAGTCCCCACCCATTCTCCCACAACACCCTTTTCACGTGACGCCTGCCTCCACCCCTTATCATTTCTTTCTTTTTTCTTCTCTCCTTTTTCTTATTTTCTGCTTCAATCAACACCTATCATTTCTAATTGCTGATTCTTCTCTTTTCAGTTTAATTTTCTAAAGCGAAAAATTCAAAAAGTTCACTCTGTTTCATTGGTTTTATTCATAATATCACAATTTGTCATCCACACGTTAATTATAATTTTAAACCATAGTTTTCACTAAATTCCTTATTATAACGGTGAGCTCGATTGATTCATTTTAATCTCACTTAAATAGGATTAAGATCATGTTCTCTTAACCTATAAATTAATATAGTTCAACTTACTTTATTTCAGCTCTTTTCAGTTCAATTCAATTATGTGTACTAATAAATTTTCATTGAAACAAATTCAATTCAGTTTAGCTTTCAGAAGTTAAAAAGAATATGAACTAAACTTTATTTTCATTTCTAACTTTTTTTTATTATTACATATGTTAAACAAAGTCAATTATGGCATTAATTCACAAACATAAGAAGGGGTGAGGAAATGTGTTGATGTATTCATTTTAACCTCTCACATGAACATGCTTTGAAACCTTTATGAGGAGGGATTTGATGATTTAGGGGATTCTAGAGTTTTAGGTTATGCTTTCTATTCTTTATATGCGCTTAAGTTTTAGGGTTTTCATTATAGCTGAGATTATCTTCTTCTACTTTCATGATTTATTGAGTTCCTTTTAGATTTCTTTGCTTGTAATCAGATTTTGTACGTACTTTGTTTGATCTTTTGCATCACCGTTAATAAAGCTATTTCACACCCTTCACAGGCAGACGCACCCTAAGGATTGATTCGTACGGTAAATGTCCTAATAAGGGGAAATGCCAAAAAATATGCAAGTGTTTTTTTTCCAGCAATTTTAACTATTGTTGAATACATGCTTGGTTTTGTAAATTATCTGGTAATTTTGTTTGTTCTTGAAATGATTTAAAGTATAACATGTGGTATCAGAGCTTCAAGGGCTTAGATTTAGGGTTGCATGCGATGATTCAACTTCAGATTACATTCCCTTTTGATCGCATGTTAGCGATCTAGGTTTTACTTGTTTCTATGAATAATCTGAGTTTTTATTTTCGCAATATCACATGCTTAAATTTCTTTGATTTTGTATTTCAAGATTGATTTCAAAATCGATTTTAAATCACTTTTTTTGGTTATATACAAAGCTTTTTGTTCGTAATTTATTATTAATAGATTACGGATTACATTAACTTTTTCTGATTCAATTTGTTATTTTTCTTTGTATGTGAAATATTTCTTGGGGAAAATTGGAAGAGGAAACTCTCTGGACTCTCAAAGATAGTTGAAAGCTCTCTCTGAGGTCAACTGTGAAATTCTCTTCTCTCTTGTTTAATTTCTTCGCAACTTTTATCCACAATTAAAAGAAGAACTCAATTTTGAGTTGGTGCCTACCTCTATGAGTATTCCTTCATTTATTCCTTTCTTTTAATTTGATATATTCATTGTTAAAAGAAGTCCCTTGGATCAAGGGTATTTGGTAAGAAATTTAATTATTCTTGATGCTTAGAAACATGATTAGGGACTTATGCATACGTAGATCCCTCCCTTTAGTTTTGGCATGCTTAAGATGTTAGACATTATGTATGCCCTATAGGCAATTAGGGTGATATATCTTAATTATTTATAATGTACAAATAGTTTCATATTATTATTATTAATAATGAAAACATCTTTGTTGTTTATCAGTGTTTGTTTAATTTATGTATCTCGTTGGTATCATATATATGTGGTATTATATATGTGCATTGATAAGACAGAGTCTGTGACTACTTCATAGCATAAAAGTGGAAGGACATAGTGGGAGTTACGTGGTGTGAGAACTGCACATACGTGTTACTATGAATAGTCTAAATATCCCTAGTCATAGTTTCATTAAGACTGAACATCAATGAAGCGGATAGACTAGCATGTGTACGCTTACTCCTTAGATTAGATCGAAGCAGCCGATCTCACAAACTGAAGGTGGTACCTTGAGTTAACACATGAATGTATTCGGGTAATACATTGGAGACCGCTATAAGACAGACACTCGGAAATAACTATATCCATGTGTCAATGTCATGTCTTATTTCAGTAGCAGTGCAAGTATCCTCAAACCTGAGATACTGGTTACCTTATGTAGGAGTTGCTATATTTTAGGTCATACTCATTCATACCCTGGCGATCAGGATAATATGGGTGATTATGGGTGTAGTGATGATCACATGTTGGTAAGCTGAGTAGTCAAGATGGGATCAATCGCTCCTGATATAGTGATATAATGGGAGATGTACCTTAAGCCCTCTTGTTGAAGAGCCACCCTCATAAACCTCTGATTAGAGTATAAGATTGATAGAGCGGGTTTCTAGTCAATCTTGATACATTATGGCGAGTGGTGTTCTTCATAAACAAGTCTAATTCCAAGATAACTACAATTATTACATGAGCTAACACTTAATCCGAGCTCAATAAACTAGATGGTACTTAACTTGATGGAAGGAGTGTATTGTATTGGTTAATACTGCAAAATCGGTTCAAGTCACGAGCAACTGACTTTCCTAGTATTAGGGGATCATACACCTTTGCTAGAAAGCCCATTTGATAGTCTAGAGCTATCGCCTATTGGGTTCCATATCGATCTGGAACATTGAGCCTAAAAGTTCCCCGAATGGGAAGCCAAGTCTAAGATAACCTCTAGCGACTCTATACTTTGGGATCCTATGAGGTCATACACTTTGTGTCTTTATAGGATTAAGTAAAGAACCTATAGACTAGGTCTATGCTGAGAATATCTAGTTATCAAATTCGTTCAAAGAATTATTAATTGGTTGGGCCGAATTAATAATTAAAGGGAATAAAGATAAAATAGGGAAAAATTGCACAGAGCAGAGCAGGGGAATTTTCTCGTTGCGAGTGGGCCCCAAACGAATACGAGTTATTCAGAGTGGGGCATGCGCGGTTGCCCTGCAAGCTGCGAGCCGCTAGTGCACGAGGTAAGCCTGCGCGTGCTAGCGGGTAGCCCGCAAGAATGCTGTTGGACTCGCGGGTTAGCCCGCAGGCCCTAGTGATACGCGCGGCTAACCCGCTAAGTGGGATGGGAATATTCCCATCCCACTTTGAGTTTGAGGGGGAGTCAAACACTCCCCCTTTTTCCTATATATAGGCCTCCAACTCCTCTTTATTCAATACTTCAGCTCAGCTTTTTTCTTTGAGTTCGACATCTCTCTCTTCATTCGTTGTGCGAGATCCTTCTAGAGTTTCTCCAAACAACGAAGAATTCTTTTGAAGGCTCTTTCTAAAGTGAGCATTCTCGGTTTATTTTTGGGTTGGTCTTCGAGCGATCTAGCAGTTAATGTTTACTAACAGGTTCTTCCCCAACGAGGTTTTGGTCGGTGAAGATCCCATGTAGATCAATCGTAGAGGCTATCCTAGTTTGGAAGCTCGTGCTAACAAAATTCTGCCGAATTGCTCTAAGGGAACATCGCTACCAAAGAAAGAGAAAGCACACATCAACTGGTAATATTCTAAACTTAGATGCTAGGTTTCTTTTATAAGCTTTATAAACCTAAAAGCATCTATGGAACATTTTAACTTAGATTATATCAATCATGTCATGCTTAGGAGATCCTTAGATTAATTTTAAGTTTTGAAATTCTGCCTTGCAATATTTACATGTTCAATTACTCTCTTGATTGACCAACTATTCTTGATTCCTCTATCTTATTCTCTTGCTGTTTTTCCATCTCCTTTGCTTTTTTAAGATTAGGGTTTTGAGAATAGATAGAATTAAGGTAGTTGTTCGAGGTTGCATAAGATCAATTGTTGCAATTTGATTAATATATTCTTGATTTGTGGAATTTTCTTGTTGTGTTTTGATATGTGTCTTCTCTAAGTTATTTCTCATCTTCATGCTTTTCAAAGATGAGGACTCATAAAATTGTTAGAGCATTTAGCTTCCTTATTTTATTTTGAATTCTCTTGATCTCTTTAAAGTTGTTTCATTATGTGCATGTAATTTGGGGAGTTCAAAAACCGAACCTAACCGAAATAACCAAACGAACCAATGTAATTCGGTTTTCGATCTAAAAGGTTCGGTTTCGGTTATCACTTTTATAGATTTTCTGTTAATTCGATCGGTTTGGGTTTAAAATAAAAATAACCGATATAACCGAACCAACCGATTAATTCAATATATCTGAAAAAGTAATTACATATATAAAAATTTAATCTGCAAACTTAATTTCATTAAGTTTGTCATAGCAATATCATCACGTTCTTAAGACACTATTACTTCATTTTATTACTTTTATACAAAATATACATGTTAATTTATGTACATAATGAATAAAAGAATAATAAAATATATAAAAGAATAAATAGTGATAATTATATATAAAATAAATAGAATTTAACAAGAAAATAAAAGAATAAACAAAAAAAAATTAATCAGTTAAATTAACCAAACCAACCGAACCGAAAAATTCGGTTCGGTTTCGGTTTCTAATTTTTCATCTATTCGGTTTTCGGTTTGGTTCTGTTATTGAACCAAACCAACCGATGAGCACCCATACTTGTAATCATGTCAATAGCTAAGTGTCGTTGTATAAATTTGATGGTAAAAATGATTGCTTAATTTGGAAAGAAAAACTAAAAGTTGTTTTAATGCAACAAAAATTCCTTAAGGCATTAGCTAGCAAGAACAAACTTCCTAAAACTCTCTCTAAAGTAGAGAAAGAGGAAGTTATGGTAGTGCCTATTTAATTATCATCTTAAATTTGTTTGATAGTGTTCTTAGAAGGGTTAAAGGTAAATATATTGCTGCTATAATAACTAAAATGGATAGCACTTATATGACCGCTAACACTGCTAGAGTTTCTTTCTTTGAAGAGTAACGTTTCTCTTATAAGATGAACACTAATTAGAACATGGAAGAAAACTATGATGAGTTCCGGAAATTGGTGACTAAGCTTGTGAATACTGAATTCACCATTTCTGATGATGATCAAGCCATTTTACTTCTAACTCTATACTGAGAAATTTAAAAGTTAAAAGAGGATTTAAAATATGGTAGAGAGAACTTAGATGTGGATGATATAATTTTAGCCTTAAAGATGAAATAGCTTGAAATTAAATCTAAGTCTAAAACTAAAAGTTAAAATGGTGAAGGTTTGTTTATTAAAGGAAAAAAGGAAAAGGCAAGTCTAAATTTAAGGGTAAAAATCATGTTATTCAAACTGTTGTAAATACTTATCCTAATTGTTGGGATAAGTGTGAGTTGAATATATCCCACATGGAAAGTTAATGAGTTAAATGAATGATATATGATTGAGAAGGGCCCATTAACCCATCACCTTAGGGTTTTGGGTTATAAGTGGTATCAAGCCCATGAAGTATATCTTCACTTGTGTGCTCATTGTTTCCCCCGGACCGAAGGCTCCTAGTTATTGATAAGTGATATCAGAGCCGGTTTGGCTTTTTTGAGAGGGGTTGTGCTCAAGGGGGAGCATGGTCTTAACCCGGATGTGGTGATAACTCACACTTTAGGGGGAGATTGTTGGGATAAGTGTGAGTTGAGTATATCTCACATGGAAAGTTAATGAGTTAAGTGAATGATATATGATTGAGAATGGCCCATTAACCCATCACCTTAGGATTTTGGGTTATAAGAGGTGTCAAGCTCATGAAGTATATCATTCACTTGTGTGCTCATTGTTTCCCCTGGACCGAATGCTCTCGGATCCTGAAACTAATAAAACAAATAACTAAAATGGTGAGTCTAGTAAAACTAGAAAAGAATACATTTGTTTCTACTGTAATAAAAAGGGATACACCAAGAAATTTTGTCAATTGAGATAGAAATTCTGATTCCTGGATCTTGCATTCAGGCTGTACATTTCACATTACTCCTAGAAAGGAATGGTTCACTAAATATATTCCTTTCAAAGGTGACAAAGTGTTAATGGGAAATGATACTGTCTGTGAGAATCTAGGCATTAGTAAAATTTAATTTCAATGTTAAAATGGTAGCAAAGTGATATTAAAAGATATTAGACATGTTCTTAAAATTTTGAGAAATCTAATCTCTCTAAGTTATCTTGACAGTAAGGGCATAGAGTTTAAGGCTCAAGGTGGAATTCTTGAGATTGTTAAAAATGGAAATTCTCTTTTAAAAGGTAAACTGTCTAATGGCTTTTACTACTTGCTTGGTTATGTGTTTGTTGGTTCATGTGATCTCATTCAATATGAAAAGTAATCACTGACATAAAAGATTAGGTCATGAATGTGAAAAAAGTTTAAAAGCTTTAAAGGATAATGAGACCCTAAATTTGTCCGATTCCCTTGATATAATGCCTTGTGTAATCTGTTCTAGGGGAAAGCCCATAAACAGAGGTTCGCTTATGCTAATTGTGTTTCCAAGGCTCCCTTAGAATACATTCACAGTGATCTTTGGGCTTCATCTTATGTTCCCCCCTCTTTGTCTAGTGCCCATTATTTTATCACTATTATTGAGAATGTTTCAAGGAAAATATGGATTTATTTTATAAATAATAAGAATGGTGTGTTTGATAATTCGCTAATTGGAAATAATCGTTGAAAATCAAGTTAACTTTAAAGTTAAAACTTTAAGAAATGATAATGGATTGGAATTTATAAACCACAATTTAATGAGTTTTGTGAAACTAATGAGATCACTAGACATAGGACTACACACCTCAACAGAATAAGGTTGCTAAAAGGTACAATGGGATAATTTTAAATAAAGTCAGATGTCTTTTTTTATAATCTGGTCTTGATCATTGTTTTGGGCTGAAGCAGCAGCCACAACTTGTTACCTAATCAATAGAACACCTAGCTCTACTATTGACTATAAGTGTCCTAATGAATTATGGTAAAAATAAACCTGTTAATTATAATAACCTTAGATTTTTTTGTTCATTTAGCCCATGTTTATAAAAAGTAAACTAAACTTGATCCCAAGGCCAAAAAGTGTATCTTTCTAGGTTACCCAAATGGTGTTAAAGGTTATAAGTTGTGATCTCTCACTGAAAGCAAAGCGTTTGTCAATAGAGCTATCACTTTCAATGAAAATATTTTTCCTAAGATTAAAATTGACAGTAACAATCTCACTCAGCATGATGATTCTCTCTTTGAGTTGAGCTTGATAAATTTGAACAAAATGTTTTAAATTCCAACTTCACTGAAAATAAGAACTTTGTTGTTAATCAGTTGGATGAAAATTTGGTGATAACAATCAATCTGTAATTGATAACGATGACCAAAGTCAAGATTTTAATAATAATGTACCTAATATTGAGAATATCTCTAGACCTAGAAGAGATACTATATTTCCTTCTAAGTTTAAAGATTCTATTGTTTATGACTGCAATTATTCAAAAATGCTTGACTTTGCTATTTTAAATGTTGAGTGTGTTGAATTTGATGATCCTAAATCTTTCTTTGAAGCTAAATCTAATAGGAAAAGTGATAAACGGAATTCTGCTATGAAAGATGGGTTTGAATCTTTGTCTAAGAATAACACTTAAGTGTTAGTTCCTAAACCAGAAGGTAAAAGGATTATAGAATGTAAATGGATTTTTAAGAAAAAACCTACTATACTTGGTGTAGAAAAGGAAATATTTAAGGTTAGTTTATACTAAAGGTTATTCTCAAATAGAAGGAATTAACTATAAAGAAATTTTCTCCCCTATGTTTAAGCATGTATTTATAAGATTGATTATGTCTCAGGTTACCTTAAATGAATTAAAACTAGAACAAATAGATGTTAAAAGTGATTTCTTACGTGGAAATTTGAATGATGAGCTTTATATGTCTCAACCTGAAGGTTTCATTATCAAGGGTCTCGAAAGTCATGTATGTTTGTTGTAGAAGTCCTTTTATGGTCTTAACCAAGGCAACGACATTTAAAATTTGATCAATTTATGAATAGTCTCAAGTTTTCTAGAAGTAATTTTGTTACATGTGTTGACTACAATAAGTTAACTAATAGCAATTACATATATTTACTATTGTAATAGATCACATGTTAAAATTAGTAAAGATAAACTTGAGATTAATACTCTTTTTGAAGTGAAAGATCTTGGTCCTACTAGTAGAACTCTGGGAATAGACATTCATAGAGACAAAACCAAATACATTTTAATGTTTTCTCATAAGGACTCTATTGAAAAAGTTTTGGATAATTTTGAGTTAAATAAAAACAAAGCTGTTAGTACTCCCATATGTGCTCAATTCAAATTGTGTTCTTCAAAAGATTTAAGTGTCGAAGAGTTTGAATTTATGCTTAATGTGCCTTACCAGAATGTGGTATGATCTTTTATGTATTTTATGGTATGTATTAGGCCTAATATTGTTTATGTTGTTTGCCTTGTAAGTGGATACATGTCCAATCCCAATAAAACTCATTGAAATGTTATTAAATGGTAGAATGATCTTTATGGCAATTGTGATCTTTGTTTGTTATTAGCTAAATGTTCCAATAATGAGATTAAAATAGAAGGGTATTGCGAATCTGAATATGTTGCTGATTAATATAAGAGAAAAAATATATTTAGTCATTGCTTTACGCTTGGAAATAATCTTGTAAATTGAAAGTCTTGCCTTCAACATTTAGTTGCTCTTTCTACCACAGAAGCATAATACATTTCTCTCACTAAAGTAGTGAAAGAAGCTCTGTGACTAAAGGGCATTGCATATGAACTTGGCATAATACATGAAACTAATAAATAAATTGTGATTCTCAGTTTGAAATACATTTATGTAAATATATGCAATTTATCATTAAAGAACTAAGCATATTAACATTAGACTGCATTTTGAGAATAATATTGTTGCTTCTAGTTATGTTTCTGTCATTAAGATTCATACTTCTGTTAATCCTGCTGATTTATTTATTAAAGTAATTCTTGCTGACAAGTTTCAGGTAGCTTTGAAAAAGCTTGGAGTTGTGCAATTTGACTTTGTGTCAAGTCGTACCTCTAATGCTGAAATAGTGATTTTCCAGTGGGGTGCACTGAAGTGGATTATTAATTTTGGAGATGCTTAAGATCCAAAGGTGGAGATTGATGGGTTATTGGCCCTTGCTCGTTTCCAAGCCCAAGAGGACTCAATTTAGGAAGCCCAGAAACTCAGCTTTAACCCAATTTCCCTGAACTCGACGTTTTACTATAAATACTCTCTCTTAACCTAAACCTAACTTAATCTCTGATATTTTTTCTATTCCTTTTTTTCTTAGCTGGTTCAACTTTCCTCTCAACCCTTTGATGTAAACTATTGTGCCTTGATATGTGATTAATTACGATGGCGGTCCTTTTCTATTGAGATGACGGTTATTTCTTTGAAGCCTTCATAAGGAGGGATTTGTTGATTCTGGAGGTTCAAGGGTTTTAGGTTATGTCTTTTGTTCTTGTATGCGCTTAAGTTTTAGGGTTTTCATTATAGTTAGGATTATCTTCTCCTTCTTTCATGATTCATTGTATTAAGATTTCTTGGCTTGTAATTGGATTTTGTATTTTGCCTGATTTTTTGCGCCATTGTTGTTAATAAAGTTATTCTGCACCCTTCACCGACAGACATATCCTAAGGATTACTTCGTATGGTAAATGTCTCAATCGAAGGAAACTACCTAAAAAAATATGCATATGCACTTTTTTTCTGCAATTTTACTTGTTTAACACATAATTTGTTTTGAGAATTCTCCAACGATTTTATTTTTTCTTGAATACGGTTTAAAGTATAACACCATACACTTGAATAAATTCAATTATTTGAGGAAAAAAGTTGAATCTCAACTAATTTAGTCAAACTTGTCGATGATGGTATCAAAACATAAAATATTATTACTGAATCTTTTATAAAATATCTAGTAACATAAAATTTCAGTACTGAGTATGTTAAAAAAAGAGACATTAGTTCAGGAAAACAAGAAAGGCCGTGTTGGCGTGTGTGAGTGAGATCTGAACCTAGTGATTAAGATGAAAAAGATAAATCTAAATATCCTTAGTTCGAATCACACATGGAATTAATGATTTTTTTGTACATTAAACGTAAAACCGAACAGATAAATTTTTTTTTAGAAAAAGGGGTGCGTTGGCAATCTATAAAGAAGAAAAGAAGAGGTAGGAGGATATGGGAAATGGTAAGGTGGAAGAAGCAGAAACAAAGACGTCCCACCCATCCTATTATTCAAATCATATCATACATATTCTGCCATACGTCGGTCCTCTTTGTAGTGGTTGGGTTGGGACCTCTTTCCCTTTTCCGTTGCTCTATTTTCCTTTCCATTTTTGATTCATTCACAGCTGTTCATCTTTATATCATATCATACCTTTTATTCTACCCCCCCTTTTACTTCTCCGTCTCCTATTTCCTTCGAATACGATTCTACTCTCCCTTTTCCTTTTTTCTACTTTTCCTAGCAACGCTATCATTCATTTCATTTATTTGCCATTTCCCCTATTAATCGACTATTTCTCGTTTTAATTTATGTCATTTCGAATTTATCCTACGCACGCAATTAATCCACTATTAACTTTTTATGTGTAGTTAAGTGTACTGAACAGAAATGTTTTTATTACTTTGCAAAATATGCAGTGAATAATACTATACTCAACGACTTATCAAGTAATCTCGTAGTAATAAGCTATTAAAGGAAAACTAGAATATGGATAAATGTGTTGATTTAGTCCCCACAGGACACGTAGACTGAAAATCAGGTGGTCGTCACGTGGCCACAAATCCTACATGGTGTAGTTCGATAATGATATGTATGGGAATCCTTTTCCCAACACTCATGCTCACACGTCATCTCAATAATTTAATTTATAATAATATGCTGGTCTAAAATGTCATTGCACTA
>CATIWQ010028761.1:0-12974 GCA_949673415.1 Euphorbia schlechtendalii
TATAATAGTATATAATAGTATATTTTTATTGTTTTATGTATTTTAAGTTAGTGTGTTTTTAAAAAAATAAAAGAAAAGAACAAAGTTTTTGGATTTTGAACATATCGCGATCTCAATTTGTATCGCGCTCATGAATTTAGTCATCATAACTTTCTATTTCTGTATGGAGAAAGTCACAATTGTGATTGGCTTTCACGATCGTGACTTGTGCGATTTTATAGTAGTTATTGTTTTAACGACTCTATTTTCTAACGATTATAATTGAATATATCTATTGAAATAGCCATAATTACCCAATTTCCTATATATATATATATATATATATATAACTATTTCTAAGTGATTTTCACAAATCAATCACTCTTTTACACACAATCTCTTGCAAAAAAGTTTTCTTTATTTTTCCAAATCAAAATCAAACACAAATTCTTCTTTCAATCTTGAATTCAATGGCTCCCAAGAAATCTGCAACAACTAAGGGGAAGAACAAATTGGTAACCAACAAAACAAGTATGGATTCCCTTTTCCAATTTATAGTGAAGAAGAAGTTGAAAGATACTTGATAATCAATAACTTTGATTTCTAAGGTACACTTTTCTACCATCCTACTTTTGCTATTGATGCTGGGATTCATGCGGAAGTAGAAGAGTATTTTTCGCTATTTGGATTGTAGAAATTTGTGAATATGTGATTTTCGTTTATCGAGGGATGGGTCCTCGAGTTTTTGGTTACTGTTACGGAAGATGGGAACTTTTTGAAGAGGAAATTTAGGAATGAAGGGGAGGAGTATAAGTTTACTTTAATGGATTTGATTAAGTGGTTTAATTTGGGAGAATCCTATGAAGAGATTGATAAAGAAGAAGATTATAATTTAGCGGATGTTTGGACCGAATTAACGGGATTGGATCGATATGATGTCAAAAACTTGTCCAACAAAAGCATTCAGAGTAGCCTTCTTTACCTTCACAAGTTTATTTCTCAAAGTCTTTTCTTCCAACACGAAACTACTAAAGTGTCGATGAAAGACTTGGTTAGATTGGAGTGCTTTACGGCCAAAATTTTCGATGTATATGTTGGAATCCATCACTAGTCTTACTACACATAAAAAGGCTAGAGTTGGAGGCGCAAATACGATTTGGAGGATTATTTTGGGGGTGAAGAACCAACTACCATATCAATATGGTAGAAATTTAACTTTATGGGAGGAGTATATATGAAGAGAGCAGGATTGGTCAAAGAAGACGAAGGAAGATTACATTTTTACCGTATGGGGTAAGGGTAAGGAAGCCAAGATTAATAGATGGATCTAGTTCTCGAGAAAACCAACACGATGAAGATATTGAAGAGGTTTAAATCGAAAGTAATGAATCAAGACAAGCCTTTGGGAGTACACAAGATACTTGGAGAGGAAAGTTCATCAAAGATGTCGACCAAGCATGCCTAGACATAGCCTCCATACAGCAAAATGTTAGTCAACTAACGAAATCCAACAATTCTTTGAACCACAAGTTGAATGGATACTTCAGAATGAAGAATTTAGATATCTCGTTGAGTTCTCCAGATTCAAGTTCGAACGATTAAAACGGGTTCAATTTCTTTTTCTTTTATTTTATTTTATATGTGTGTGATTAAATTAGTTTAGTTTTAGATTTTAATAAAGTCTCTCACAATGAGGAAATTGTGTTCTTTAGTGTGGGGGGCATTTGGAAAAAAATCCCAAAAATCCAAAAAAATTAAAAGTTTAAGAATTTGAAAATTTTTCTTAATGTTTGTGTTGTTTATACATTATCCATACCTACACTATACTAACATTTGTTCTAAGGTTATTTTGAGTGTTAGGTATTTCAAGTTTAATGTTAGTGCATATTTCCAACAAAATGTTTCGAGTATGACTACACGTTGAGAGTGTGAGTGTTTTGGCACAACATTTAACATTTTGCAAGGATGAGTTGTGAGTAACATTCAAAAGCAACATTCCAAGTAAGTTTTGATATATATTTCAATGCAACATGAATAAGTATAAGTTATATCATTTTAGTTTAAGGCTACCGAAAAGTTTTGAGTGGAGTAATATCTAGTAGTGTTCTTACTATGTGTTTTATATGGTATTCTCGAATACGTCCTATAAGATTGAGTGTGTTTAAAGTGTTGGGAAACTATAGCCAAAATACTTTGAAAGTGATCAATAAAGGATGAGGGTATTGAGAGAAAAATCAAAAGAAAGAGAGGAAAACCAGTGAGTTATGTAAAAGGTGAGGAATGGTACGGAGTAGAAACAGCAACCATTCAATGAGTGAAAAAGGAAAAGTAGTATAACATGAAAAATGGGTGCAAAGTACGAATCTACACTTCAAAAAATAGATGCTTACAAGAAAAAAATGAGAGAAAGTGGTATGGAGAATAAAATGCAACCACTAAAAAAAGGGGAGAGTGGTATGGAGCTTAAAATGCAACCACTAAGAGTGTTTTTAGCATCCTAGGTTACCTAAAAATACCTTGAGATCAAACTTTATAAAGTGTGCTCCATTTGTCCTTTATACTTTATACTATACTTGAGAGAAGGAAATTTTCGAGTAAGCATATAACACTTATATGAAGATGCAATTCGGTTGACCATCCGTTAAGAGCAAAGGTATGCAAATAAACTATATAAATTGCACATTACTAATTTGTGGGAAATTCCGAACTTTTACTTGAACTTTATGCAACGTGCGAATGTGGTACTCACTACGATAGTCTTTCACCAAATGAGGTATGAACTTGAATACTATTTTATACACTTCTGTTGTGTTTACCTTGAGGACAAGGCAAAAGTTAAGTGTGGGGGTGTGATAAGTGTATAATTACACTTATTATCATGACATTTTCAATCATAAAAAGATTTGGTTTTGTTTCATTTTATACTTCATATAACAGATTTCACATGGTATGTAGTTGTTTTTTATGCAAATGCAGAAACTAGATGAATCTTGGGAGTAAAATGATCAAAGATGGAATTCTATGGAAAAAGAGTGAAAAAGGTGCAAAAAGATGCATGGAACACAAGGATTTGGCTTAGGATCGGAGTTGTCAAAGATTGGCAAAGTTGCAAAGAAGAAATAAGAAGAAAAAGCATGGTTCACGATCATGACACCCATTCACGGTCGTGACTTGTTACTCTTCATAAGCAGAAAGTTACAAATCATTATTCACGATTGCCACATGTGATTCGCGGTCGCGACTTGTGATGGTTATTGGTTATCTCTTTTCAACTACCAACTGCCAGATAATAACGATTAACCGCCATCAACCACCATTAACTGCCAACCAAAAAGACACCTTTAGGAAGTTTACCAATCATGAAAAGGTGCCTTTCCATTGTGGATTAGGATGAATCCTTGAATCCAATCATATTGAAGTGATGCAACCCTTCGCCAATGGACACATCTCTTTGTTTGGATAGATGCAACCCTTCGCACTCTATAAATAGGGTTCAAAACCAGTCAATTTCATGTGTGGTGTGGAGAGAGTGCATGTGATGCATGGTGTATGGCATTGAATGATACTATGTGTGTATAGATAGAGAGTTAAAATAACTAGATTTCGCTACATTCAAAGTCTTAGTGAGAAAAATGTATAAGTGATTCGATTCCTATTTTGATCACTATATTTCTACAAAAATTCGAGCATTTGTTGTATGAGTGTAATTGCAAAGCACTTATCAATAAAATTTTTCATTCTTCAACATTCTTTTGTTCAGAATTCACAATGAATAGCATCCTAGCGGAGGTTCTGTACGAGTCGAGACCGAATTCAAAGTAGACGTGGGAATTGCGGGAATTGATGACTCCCATTAAAGAATGGATACTATTTGATTAACTTTAGCTTTCACTTGCATACCTTACAACTTTACTTTGTTTTCTGCTTATACTTTCTGTTTCAAAATTTAGGATATATCTATGTGTGATAAAGAGTATTTCGTCTTGCATCATTTATATTAATCAAGTTATATGCTTTCAAGATAACTTGAAGAGTGATTTCGGGGTTAATAAGATTGTGTATAATCACTGGATCTATGATTATAAAGCTGTTTTCTGAGACAACATTTTTTGAATCGTAACTTGCTAAATATGGCTATGTGAGAGCAACCCGTACTAAGCATGGTATTATAGTTATCCAGGTTCTTACAAGTGTCATAATTCATTTACCCTAGATTTAGAAAAGTCATTTCATGTGTTGCTCTGTGGTGAATTACTGAAATATTAGGGCGTCTAGAACCATATTTGTTGAAGTTATCTAGTGTACAAAATATCCTTGATGATTTTTGCATGTTTTTCTCTACTAAACTTGTTCTTAGAAAACATCTATATATTTACATTTTCTCTAATCTATTCATTCATTTATCTATTCATCCATCTATCATCCAAACCCTCCAACACGAATTATCTTATTTCGTGTGTTCTGTAACTCTAGTTGGTCTTTACAACCGAATCCCTTCCCTGTGGGATCAATATCTTTTAAAACTACATCAAAGTTGTATACTTCCAATGGTCACCATTTTTCTATTTGATAAGCGGTATTGACAACACATGTTTGTATTTTGAACTTTTATCTTATCGGTAGAAAGGTGGGGAATAAGGTTTTTGGCATCGTTACCAAATATAAGCCTATCGGATTGAGTATAGTCAAAATCTTGCGATCATGAGTTAGTTTTTAGAACAATGGCTCTGACCTCTTTCTCCTTACCTTTACTCCTTTTGGATTCATTGGTATATTTCCTTAGGGATATTTCTTGAGTCAGCAAGGTGCCTATGAGCTCATCATAGCTATAGGCTTCAGGTTATGAGCCTCCTCAATCGCGCTCTTCTTGGAATCCCACTCTACAATCAAAACTCGAAGAATTTTCTTCACCATCTCTTCCTCTGTGAACTCCTTGCCTAATCTTTTCATTTCATTAATAATATTAATGAACTTGGTATTAATCGATTGAATACCCTCGCTGGCGCCCATCTGGAAAAGCTCATAATCTTTAAGATCTAGCTCACAATGTAAGTAGGTTATCTCCAGCATTTTCCAAGTTTCTTGCACTGTGTCTCGCAGCCCGAGACCATGTTAAACTTTGTAAGATCTAGCACACAATGTAAGTAGTTGATGGCTACCACATTCTCCTTGAGGAGCTTTAGGTCAACATCATCATAATCTTCTAGATCAACTTGGAGTCGTACCCCATTCTCAACAATTATATGAATTTTGGGGCCAAGCTTAATAGCTAGCCATGCTTGCATGATCTGCGAACAAATGAAGTTTTTCATGTGATTTTTCCAAAATGTGAAATGATTACCATCAAACAAAGGAGGCCTGGTTACAGACATTCCTTCTTTAAGGAGTACAGTTTGTCCTAAGCAAGAGCTAAAACTATTATAAGTCATTTTGGATCTTTGACTCAAAGATGATGAGTCTATAAGCTGAACACTTGCCCTGATACCACTTGTTGGTCCGAAATAGCTTAATAAACATAGTAGACGGGGTGAATTCTTTACTTTGTTCTTTCTAGAGTTTATAAAAATTCATTTCTAAGTTTAGTTTTATATGCGTGTTGAGTGAAACATGCTAAGTTTGGTCTAAAAATTATAAACTACTCAGTTTCACTGACTTAGTTTATCTTCAATTGATGCTGAGTACTTTACTAAGCTTGGATTGGTTTTTCAATCAAAACTTGAAAAATAGAGAGAATGATGAATGAACAAAATGCTATAAAGATAAACGATAAAGGATAGAACTTCAACACCTGAGATTTTATCTTGGTTCGACCCCAAGCTTACCTCTAGTCCCTAGATTCCTTTCCAAGCTTTAATCCACTAGTGTTTCCTTCCTTCCTTATGTGGAGAAGCCTTTATAGTGGGTAGACTCTATTACAGAATGTACCTTTCTTTCTATCTACCACTCACCCACAGTTTAGGTGCCCTTCCTAAACTATCACTCAAATTTTCAAACAGAAATTACGAGTAGAGGATATTAACTTATAAAATAATTTGAATCCTTCACAATGTTAAATCTAAAGTGTGATTCTCTCTATTACAAACTAATTGGAAGATTTTGTGTTTGCTTGATTGCATGATTTGGAATTTTTGAATGCTTGGAATATCTAGACAGTATTTCAGCTCTTAAGAAATTTGAGGTGATTCACCAAGTTTAAACATCTACTTCGATCTTATATTTATGCTTGAAATTCTTGGAAGTAGCCATTGTAAACTTTTAATTCTAACTATGTCTTCAATTTCTCTTCTCTTCATATCTTTTGAATTTGCCCGTTTGAAACAAATTCAAAAGATATGAAGAGAAATTGAAGACTACGTTAAGGTGCGAGATTAATCCATTTGAAACAATTTCAAATGTTAATGAATTCTAACAAATTGAAGAGATAGAGATTTCGAACATTGAGGTGCGAGATTAATATGTTAATCTGACTATGTCAAAAACTCGTTTGTCGTCAAGCAATTTTGTTCTGATAGAGAGGGATGTGAGATGCAACATCAAAGCTTGCAATTTGTTTAATTATTGACGTTGTGGAGTTGCATAGAGACACTGAGAATTAGTGTATGTCAAAGGATTCCTTTTATCTTGGACTTTAGTGAGGTTCTCCAACATTCTGTACTGACACCTTTTCGTTGTGAGGACCAGTTGAATATATTCTGTAATTTCAGTGCCTTTTCTCCTCAAAAGCATCAAAGGAATAATTTATCCCTCATAGACACCACTCAAAGCACTTGTGTCATGTATTTCTCTAAGTGTGAAATAACTAAACTTTAATAAATAAAAACTACTCAGCTTTGCTGAGTCTATATCTTGTAAACTATGTAATACTATGATGAACTTAGCTTTTCTTACTCTAAGCCATAACTTAATTAATCACTTAGTAAAGCGAGTTGTTTTCCCTGAAACAAACTCAAGTAAACATGATTAATTAAGAGTTTACTCAATACTCAATTAATTTCACTATCCTAGATATTTTATTATTTCCAAAACGTTTTAAGTACTATTAACTTTGGTTCAACAATTTAGGATTATTTAAAGGCTTCTTATGTCATTTCAAAGGTACATTATTCTCAATTCACTACTTACACTCTCCTTGAATATCTTCCCAAAACCCTTTTTGATTCGAGCATCGAAGAGTCCCTATTAGGGTAACCCTGATCCTCACTTATGCTTGTTTTGCAAGAACCTTCAACCACTATTGATAGGATCTTACAACTAGTCTTTGTTTTGAAGTTTGGAATGTGAATATAAGTTTAGGTGACAAATCTTTCAATGTTGAGGTGAGCGTGGACAAAGTTTACTTACTCAAGAAATAATTTTGGTTCATCATAAAGAACATGAACATTCATAGATCAAAGAATAAGATCATGTCTCAAGCAGAGAATGATCTCTCTCATCACTTGGATGAGGAATAAATGAAAACATAAGAAGCAACCCGATCTACAGTCATCACATCCATAGTGAAGGCTAACCTTATTGCTAATGGCAGGATTTCCATGAATCCATTTATCATTCTTGCAAAAAATTAAAACATGCCACCGAAAGAGCAGAGTGTAATTAGGAAAGAATATTGGAGAAATATTACACATTTGAGCTCAGTTTTAGAGATCATAACAATATTGGCATGGGAACTTCTAGACAAAGGGGTAACCATGAATTTGCTTTTCTTATTCAATTCTACTTCACTTGGATAGGGAATTTTTCCTCCATCACCAACAACCGTGGTTACAAGTTAGTGATTGTTATACTAGGTAATTAAGATACTAATTGAGCATGCAAACTTGTAAGGTGAAATTTCAAAACTTGAAAGTAACCCTAAAGGATCTCCTAAACATGCCATGATTGATATAATCTAAGTTCAAACATTCCATAAATGCTCATAGGTTTAAAAAACTTAATAAAAGAAACATAACATCTAAGTTAAGAGCACTACCAGTTGATGCATGCCTTTTCTTTGGTGCAGTACTCCCTTAGAGTAATTGGATAGAACTCCATTAGCACTAGCCTCCTAAATAGGATAGCCTCTATAATTGATCCACATGGATCTCAACCAACTGAAACCTCTCATAGGGGAAGAACTTGTTGGTAGATAGCAACTGCTAGACCAATCGAAGAACAACCCAAATATATAACTTAGAAGGTTCTCTTCAAAATATGAATGAGCCTTCAAAAGAATTCTTATCATAGTGGAGAAACTCATGGAGGAACTCACAAAAAGCTAGCGAAGAAAGATGTGAAAATAGAGGTGAAATGTTTTAAAGACTATTTTTAGCCTAAGGGGGAGCAAAATTGCTCACCCAAAACCGATGCACTAATCTCACACGGGCTCTTATGAGCCCGCCTCGCATGGGCTTGCGTTGCCTGGTGCAACCCTTGCGAGAAATCTCGTAAGCCCATTGCAAAATGAAATTGCGGCAAGCCCATGGGCCTTCGCAAGCACTGGAAGCACTTACGAGGCCTGCTTATGGGTTTTCTCGCAAGTGCTACCAAGCAGTGCTTGCTAGCCCACAAGCTCACGAGCACTTCTAGATTTCTCTCAAGATCCACTTGCTAGCCCACAAGCTCATGATCACTTCTATATCACTATATCACGAGTGATGGATCCCATCTTGATTACTCCACTTACCAACGAGTGATCATCACTTTACCCGTAATCACCCGTTTCATCTTGATCACTAGGGTATGAATAAGTATGACCCAAAGTATAACAACTCCTACACAAGGTAACTAGTATCTCGGGTTTGAGGATACTTGTACTACTACTGCAATAATACATGACACCAACAAATGGATATAGTTATTTTTCAGTCTCTGTCTTATAGCGATCTACAATTTATTACCTGAATAGATTCATGTGATAACTCCAGGTACCACCTTCAGCTCATGAGATCGGCTGCTTGGATCTAATCAAAGGAGTAAGCGTACACATGCTAGTCTATCTGCTTCATTGATGTCTAATCTCAATGAAACTATGATAAGGGATATTTAGACTATTCATAGTAAAACGTGTGTGCATTTCTCCCATTATATCCTCGCACTTTTACGCTATGAAGTAGTAATTGACATTATCTTATTAATGAACATATACATAACAATACATATATGATACCAGTGAGATATAATAATTAAAATAATCATCGATAAGCAACAAAGATCCCTTTATTATTGATAATAATAATCTGAAAATTGTTTATACATTATAACTAATAAAGATATATCACCCTAATTACCTCTAGGGTAAACATCATGTCTGACAATCTCCTACTTGTAGTAGAGCCAATTGCCCATGTGCTTCATACCATACTCGTTAACATGCTGGTCATGCTTAACCCGAGTCAATGGCTTCATTGGCCCATCCACTAGATTCTGATCCATAAGGATGTATTCAAAGCTTATATCCTTTATAATTACTATCTCCTGAATGATATGGTATTTTCTAAGTACATGTCCATTTCTCTAACGAGACCGTGGTTCCTTTACCTAAGAAATAGCCCCATTGTTATCACAATAGACCACTATTAGATTTACAATGATGGATACCACACTAAGATCACAAATGAACCCCTTAAGCTAGAGACCTTGCTTAGCTTCTTTAGAAGCTGCTATAGACTCAGATTTAGTGATTAAATTAGCAGTAGTATCCTATTTGAAACTTTTCCAAACAACTGCCCCTCCATTTAACATAAGCACATATCTTGACTGTGACTTGTAATCATCCTTGTTAGAATGAAAAATCGCGTCAGTGTATCCCTTCACATAGAGATCACTTTCTCCATGAATTAAAAACATATCCTTAATCCTTTGTAAGTACTTGAGAATAGTTTTAACGGCCATCCAGTGCTTCTCACCTAATTAGATTGAAATCTGCTCATGATGCTCAACACATGTGAGATTTTAGGCTAAGTGCATACCATAGCATACATGATAAATCCTATCGCTGAAGCATAGGGTATTATATTCATGCATAGTCTCTCCTCTTGTCTTCTCGAACACTCAGATTTAGAAAGGTTAGTTCTGTGAGACATTGGGAGATAAACCTTTCTTGACTACTCAAGATTAAATCTAGCTTAAACCTTGTCTATGTATGTACTTTAAGAAAGACCTAGTAGCCTTCTGGATCTATCACAGTAGATCTTTATGCCTAGAATAAAAGCTGCTTCTCTAAGATCTTTTATGGAGAACTTCTTTGACAACCATGACTTTACAGTTTGAAGAAAAGGAACATGGATTCCTACCAGTAATATGTTATCGACATATAATGCCAGGAAAATTATTGGACTCCCACTAGCCTTCTTATATATACAGCACTCATTAGTGTTTGACATGAAACCAATTTCTCGGATTATCTCGTCTAACCTAATATTCCAACTCCTTGATGCTTGCTTAAGTCCATAAATGGACCTTTGCAACTTGTATACCAACAAGCTATCATGGGATGTAAAACCTTCAGTTTGTATCATATATACATCCCTATCAAGGTTCTCATTTAGGAATGATATTTTCACATCCATCTGCCAGATCTCATAATAATTATGAGCAGCGATGGCAAGGAGTATTTTGATAGACTTTAACATGGCCACTGGTGAAAAGGTTTCATCATAGTCAATGCCTAACCCTTTGCAACTAGCCTTGTTTTATAAGTAATCACATTATCGTCCATTTCAGTTTTCTTGTTAAAAACCCACTTGCATCCTATGGGCTTATTCCAACTTGGAGCACCAACCAAGTTCCAAACTTGATTTTCATACATGGAGTCCATCTCTGACTTAATGGTGTAAACCATTTATCAGATTCTAAGCCTTCCATTACCTCCTTGTAAGTCTTGGGCTCATCATCTTCCATAAGGAAGATATGCTTATTATCAGTGATGAAATAATAGTATTGCTCGAGAGCGATTGGAGCTTGATCTGACCTATGCAATGTCAGTGTTATAATAGGATGTTCCATGCTTACACTTTTTTGTATAATAGGTGTAGGATCAATCAGTTGATTGTCTATTTGATCCTCTTGAGTAGCTAGCTTAAGATTGCTCCGACTAGCTTTCACAAGTATATGATCCTTCTGGAGGAATTGAGCATTTCTAGAAACAAGTACCTTTTGTTCCTTGGGATCATAAAAGGTATAACCCATAGTCTCCTTAAAGTAACCTACAAACAAACACTTGTCAAACATAGCAGCTTATTTGAACTTATCCTCTTTACATAAGCAGGACATCCCTAAACTTTTAGGTGAGAAAGAGTTGGTTTCTCACCATACTACATTTTGTATGGTGTTTGATGAACTGATTTCGAGGGTACTCTGTTTAGAAAATAAACTACGCTCTCAACTACATAACCCCAAAATGATTTGCTGAGTTCTACTTGGCTCATCATGGACCAAACCATATCAAGTAGGGTTCAACTTCTCCTTTCTGACACTCCATTGTGTTGGGGTGAATAAGGAGGTGTCCATTGAGATAAAATACATTATCCCTTAGACAATCCTGAAATTCTTGGGTTAAGTACGCACTGCCATGATTAGATCAAAGGGTTTTGATACTTTTCCCAAGCTATTTCTATACTTCGGTTCTGTACTCTTTGAATTTCACAAAGCTTTCTAACTTGTGCCACATTAGGTACAAGTAACCATATCACGAGTAATCATCGATAAAAGTTATGAAGTAGACAAAACCTTCATGTGTCTTAACACTCATTGGACCACATACATTGAAATGTATTATTTCCAAAGTACTCGTGGCACGCCGACCCTTTCCTTTGAAAGGTTTCTTACTCATCTTTCCCTTTAAACAAGGTTCGCACGCTCCATAGGATTCCCATTCCACTGTCCCAAGTCACCACATTTGTGTAACCTAGTTAAGAGAGTCTAATTTATATGGCCTAGACTACAATGCCATAAATATGAAAATTTCTCATTATCTAACTTTGATTTCTTAAACATATTCATATTTAAAATTTTAGTTTAAGTGACTAGAACATAAATGCCATCAACACATATTCCACAAGCATAAAAAAGATTATCACGTCGAATTTGACAATTATTATTAGAAAATAAAATCTCAAATCCATCTATTGATAAATACGCAATGAAAATAATATTCTTAGTGATAGTAGTAATAAAATAACAATTGTTCAAATCTAAAACAAGGCCACTAGGCAAACGAAGGCTATATTTCCCTATAGCTGTTGTAGCAATCGATGCTCCATTTCCAACTCTTAGGTTCATTTCCCTCTTTGCAAGCCTCCTACCATACAATGACCCCTGCATAGAAGTACAGATATGAGTACCACAACCATTCTCAATACCTATGTAGACTCATAAGGAACTATAGAGAAACTCTCTATAATGAACATACCAAAAGTATATACCTCACTTGGCTTGTTCTTCACTTGTTCAGAAATCTAAAACTGGCAATCCTTCTTATAGTTGCCTGACTATCAACATAGAAAGCAGACATTTGTAGTTCCTTTCTTACTTTTCTTCTTCTTACCAATTTTCTTCTTAGCACTCAGACCCTTTCCAAAATGGTACCCACCCTTGGAAGGTTTAGTTTTCTCAACCAGAAGTAAAGCCTTTGGATCCTTTCGAATCTTAGGCTCTACTATCTTTAGTATGTTGAAAAACTAGGGAAGTGTGGTATCAATCTTTATCATATAATAATTAGTGATAAATTATGAGAAAATATCAATCAATGGAGTAAGAATCAGATCCACACATAGTTCATGATCAATCACTAAACCTAGTTGAGTTAGCTTCTATATATAACCCAATAGTTTAAGAGCATGTTGTGGTGCTGAAGAGCCAACTTGCATCTTCATTCCAAATAAGAGTTTTGATGTATCAAATCTCTTGAACCTGACCTGCTTTGAGAAGAGCTCCCAAAGATGGAGAATCATGGTGTCCAAGTCCATGCTCTAATGTTGTTTCTGAAGCTTAGAATTCATGGTTACCAACATTATGCA
>CATIWQ010028765.1:0-13412 GCA_949673415.1 Euphorbia schlechtendalii
GTAGTTGGTAAGATCTGTTCCTGAGTTTGCAACAATCTTTGTTTTGTAGTAGACGTCAGCCTGGAGCGCGCGGCGGCATTAAATGCTAAGTCAGTCGTCTTGACTTTTTGGCGCTAATGAATAGAGTTGAACTTTTGTAGTTCTAAGAGGGACTAATTCAACCATCTGAGGCTTGGGTGATCGTCTAGTATTTATCCAATTCCATCTCTGAAAAATATGGCCTCTGGGACTTTACAGCTCCTCTGACGACTTCATGTTCTTCAGATGATGCTTCATTCTGAGGCTTTCTTCTGAACTCAGAACTTACAAAACTTATTATCCTTTGAGAACCAACAAACATAAACATCGATATTTTGATGTTATATACATTAGCCATTAGAACATCAACTTCATATTTTGATGAGTAAATCTCATAAACATATGTTATGATAAATGGATTATTGAAAATGTATTAATTACGTATCTATTTTAAGTAAAAAATTGTTAGTTACATTGTTGTGGGTATAGATGTACTAAAGTAGTTATGGATGTATTATGGCTTAGTAGCCTATATAATAACACAATAAACAAATTTGAAAATAAAAAAAATTAGTTCATCCAGGTACAACATCCCATTTAGAGTCAAATCTATTAGCGACAACGAATTTACAAAACGTAGCGTCTACATAGCGTCCGCATATATTAGATTCCACTTAGCGTCGCCTTCAAATAGCTTCTACCTTGCGTCGACAAAATATTAGCGTCCACTTAGCGTCAAGTGTGTTGACTCAATATGGCATAAAAAAACAATTTTATGACAAAAAATTTGAAAGGAAATAGCGTCCACCCGTCGACTCTAAATTGAGTCGACTCCTAAATTGTCGACGCTAATTATTTAGCATCGAGCGTTATTGCATCGACCTAATTTTCGACGCTACTTAATTTTTCAGACACATTGCTGACGCTAATACTTGTTTAGCGACGAAACTTTGTCGACTCTAATCTCTTATTTTCTTGTAGTGCTTGCTGAATCGATCCATGTCTTCAGATATTTTAAAAAAAGCATCTAAAGCGAGTATCTCCCACTAGTCTTTCTTACACCTCACTCCATACGAATTAGGGTTTGTGTGCCTTTCGAATCAATAAAAGTGATATCTTAATGCATGTGTCGCATCGTTTTTTAAGCTAGGATAAAACCTTAAAAACCAAAACTTAACTTAGAATTTTTTATACAAAGTAAAAAATTTAACTATATACTCAAATATAATTGATAAACATATTCATTGAAATCATCTTGTTCACTGCTCGAGTCTTCGTCATAGTTTAAGTTTTTCACCTTCTTTCTACTAATATATATTAGCTAGAATCGAACCTCACTCAACCTGCATTGACATCTGAGTTACCCTTTTGAAGTAAAAAAGGGTCAAATTTATATTTCTATTTAAAAAAACATGTTTTTTTCACAAGTAGTGGAATAAACATTTATTTGTTGCAAACTTTATCATAGTTTTAATGTGTAACGTCATGACTTATTATAGTATAATATCAAATTTATTTGCTATTTTATCATATTAATTGAATTATAAATTAAATTATATTAATTGAAAAATAAACTCAATTACTTTTTCATAGCGTCTTCTTTTGGTCTGGTTCAGGACTCGAATGGTTGTAAGCTTGGAGTTGTGCACGAAACATAGGCTCGTGCTCGATTGATAAAGCGACGCTTTGGGGAGTGTTAGATGAGCTTACTCCAGTTTGGACGAAGGAGTGTAAAAGAGTTATAGTAGAGGTTGATGATAAGTTTCTCCTTCATGCCGTGAACAAGGGAGGTGGAGATGAATTCTTATTGTAGTCATGTTAGAGAAATTGAAGACATTGCTGGATAAGGATTGACTTATTAGTTTTCACCTTCTGTATCACAATGGAAGCTAGTGTGAGGATCAAACAACTTCTTCCGGAGCCTCCGTTCTTTCATAGGGCCATGCTTTTGATGATCACATTTCGCAAATCTTGACAACGATGAATCTCTCTGGTATTTCGTTTCCTAAGCTAGGGTTAACCTAGTTTTGTATCTCTATTTTATTGACAGCTAAAAAAGAAAGGTTTAATGCATCTACATCTCCCTGAACTTGTCTAAAAAGGGTCGTTGTCATCTTGAACTTTGAAATGTGATAGATAGCCCATGTATTTGTTTAAAACGCGTTACTTTTACTCCTCGTAAAAATGTCGGCTTCAAAAACAAAAAGATAAAAATGAAGGGCCAAGAATCGATACAATATTATGATTAGTTGAAGAAAATATTTAGAAAAGAGATGAAGTTTTGAAGAAGACGAATAATATATATTAGGGATTTTGAATGGTAAGAATTAGAATGTTAGAGATTTTTTTATTTATTTTCTATTCCACCAGCATACTTCAAGCGCGTGTATTTTGATGGTCATTCACGTAACAAATCAGGTTAACACAAGAGGATAAAGTGACGTGTTTTAAATAAGTATATAAGACTATCTGTGATATTTCAAAGTTCAGAATGACATCAATGTTTTTTGAATAAATTCAAGGATATAGATGCATCAAGTAAAAAAAAAAGAAATAACTCAATCTACATTGTTCATGTGTCATGCATATCATTATTACTACGATTATGCAATCATTATGTCTGTCTTAGCCTATCCTTGGAAACAAATCTCTTTCGTTGTTATTACATTATCTAACTCAAATATTTTTTGAAAAAATAACCCAATTATAGAAGATCCAACGGCTCCTAATTTACCGATTCCTCAACTCTACTCTACATTCGGCTACTCTTTGTCTTTCCTTCACTTGCCAAATTTGCAGACATTCTTTCTTACAGCGAAGCTACACGCTTATATTGTTTTTTTCCTACGTAACGTAAAGAATCCCTCACTCAGAATTCCAAATGTACCCTTCTGGCCGTTTATAAAACGCCGGCGTTTCATGCTTGTATTCGAAGAACGTTACCGTATAATTCAAATTTTTATTTCCCTTTTTGCCCATCAATGGATTTT
The DNA here is from genome assembly GCA_949673415.1 of Euphorbia schlechtendalii. NCBI lineage: Eukaryota > Viridiplantae > Streptophyta > Magnoliopsida > Malpighiales > Euphorbiaceae > Euphorbia > Euphorbia schlechtendalii. Next base: position 3,009 of record CATIWQ010028765.1, read on the forward strand.
AATTCTCAATAATACCAATATTTTTTTATTTTTTCAGTTCCTTTTCGAACAGAAATTTGTCTCGCCCCTCATTAATACAATTCAATTAGCGGATCAAATAATATCCAAACCCTAATTTATTTCTTTTTGCTGTTTTGGTCACCAAATCTCCTTCGATCTTCTTTTGTCCTGAATTTGGATAACCTGTTTGAATTTTCTGTTTCGATCAATTCTATCGATCTATTTATATATGTATGCGTGAATATACGTAGAGGAATACGAAATTCCTACTTTGCTAATTTTTGTTGGCTTTGGGATCGATTGTGGTATTTTTTCTTCAATGGCGGATCAAGAGGAAGAGGATTTGAGAATGGCTCTAAGAATGAGCATGCAAAATTCACCACCAGAACCTAAGAGGAGCAAGCCTAGGGATGCTGCTGGAGCACCAATGGCATCGCCGGAGGACTCACGCCGGCTTCAGAGAGAGCTCATGGCAGCGGCTGCTGAGAAGCGGCTTCTTGCAGCAAAAGTTTCCTCGCCCTCGAAACCCATTGGTAAAAGCCCCGTTAGAACTTCGGATTTTGATAAAGAGAAGGGTTTTGGCGCCACGGAGGAGACTTTGGGAAGAGAATTGTCGAACGAGGAAGCTAATGAACTGTTCTCAATGGTGTTTGGCCCTTCTGTTTCGAAGGGCATTCTAGCTCAATGGAGTAATCAGGGAGTAAGGTACTTGTCCTCTTCCTGTATTCGAATCAGTTGATCTAACCTTCGGATGTTTTGATTTGAATTCTTATGAATTCAAATGAGTAAAAACTTGTAGCTGAGTTATACATATCTCTGTGGCTGTTTCTTTGAATTTATTGATAAAATGTTTAGTTGTTTAGGGCTTGTCACTAATGCTAATATATGTAGGATGCAGTAATTTGAATTGTTTGTACTTTAAATTAACGACCAATTCGTTTGTTATTAATATTGACAGCATTTTTTAGCTTATTGTAGTGTGCATTATGGCGTAATAAGAGTCAACCACAAAAAATTTCATTGGGAGACAGTTTTTGAAATTTTTTTATACAAATTTGAAAACAAGATTTTCGAGTTCAGATCTATAGGCAGTTATGTTTCTCTGCTTCTTAAAATTGAGCAGTTTCAAATTTTTTCATCTGAATGAACTGTGGGGTTATCAGCTGATAAAATAGCATGTTTTTGTATCTTTTATAGTTCCAAGAGAATGTTTCCCTTGATATAGTTTAAGTTTTGATATCCAAAGTTGACTGACAGTACGGTACCTACCTTGCTCTGCTTGGTATTCCTGAATGTCATTTAATGTCAAGCATATCACTTCACATTTTATCATATGTTTGAGACATTTCATTAAGCTGCTTGCATGTCATCAATAGCTGATAGCCTGATGCCATGTTATATGTTCCTATAGGTTCAGCCCTGATCCAGAAACATCACTGGGTCTAGTGCAGCATGAAGGCGGGCCCTGCGGCGTCTTAGCGGCGATTCAAGTAATTCCTTTATTTCCATTTATGTTGCTTTGAGTTTTTAATTGCAAGCAGTATATCTCTAATTTGTTTGTCTAGCTGTAAGGTAAGCTCATTCTTCATATTTTAGCTGTTTATGCATAACGGAATTAATTTTCATTGATTTTTTATTTATGTTTGATTCTTCGATATTTACCCTATGGTAGAGTAATTGCATAGCTGTTTGATGTTTTTATCATGTAGCTTGTCTAAGTGTTTAATAGTGTGCCAAAAATACAATTTTCTTTTCCATTTGGTATGGCTTGGATCTAACTTTTTGTTACAATAAGTAAATCCCATTTGTTCAAAGTTCACTCTACTTTTACTCGTCAATGTTGTCATCAACCAAATCCGTAGTACTAATCATAGTCATTGAAATTGTCCAAACCGGACAATTCAATTCACCTGAAATAGATTCGACCCTATGATGTGAATCTAAATCCACCATGAATTGATCAATTCATGACGAATTCGGTGGTGATTTGCCCTAATCGGGTGGTTCCACCAAACTAGGTTGATTCATGAACTCGATTTTTTTAAAAAAGCATATATGAATAACTTGAATGCAAAATAGGAAAGCACGACAAATACAAAAATGGAAAACAAGTATTTAGGAAGATTATGAAATCGGAATACAATACAGTTAAAATAGTAGTTAATTAAATTAGGTTTCAAATCAAAGCCTATATCAATCAGAAATCAAGAATTGGAAAGTGAAGTTATAGAATAAGAAGAAAATGATTATGTTCACCTTGATGATTCCGTTGACAATGAATGTAATAGCTAATCGGTTTTATTATGATTATATTCCCGCATTATTTGAATTTTAAGTATTAGGTTTGTTGATATGATTCCTTTTTCATATTAAAGTTTCATTTCTATACTAAAGTTTAATAATATTTTATGTTATGGTTTTATAATTATATCAATACGAACTAAATCTAAGTATTAAATTTACAGATTTTGGATTTCGATTCTGGATTTAAATACCGATTCGACAGTCATGGTAGTAATTGTCTAGATTCTGGTCCTATCTTCATGCCTACTGTAGCATTTCTAATATATTTGAAACAGAATAGAAGTCTGTAGATAATAGCCTTAGGCTCTGTTCTTTTAAACTTATTCAACAGCCCATTCAGTTCAATTAAGTTTCAGTTTCAGTTCAATTTCAGTTAAGTGTCAGTTTCAGTTCAGTTTTAGTTTATAAATTATTGTAAATATAATTAAATTAATTATAATATATATATTATTAGAATGAGAAAATAAAACAAAAATATTAATCATAAATAAAATAAATAGTAAGTAATAAAAATTATTTAAGAATATTATTAATAATATGTTAAAGTTTGATTATTTATTATCATTAATAACGAATAATTTTGTTTGATAACAAATAAATAGACAAAATAATTAAGTTATAAAGTATTAAAAAGCATACCCATTACAATATAATTAAGAAATATTACAATATTATAATTCATGGTTAGGTTAATTTTCTAATTCAATCTACATTCATGTTATCATTTTCACTATCCTCATCGACATGTTGGATATTGCTTTGGTTCGTCTTCCAAATTTGTTATACAATAGAATTCTGCACTACTAACACTATAATTAAGAAATATTACAATATTAAAATTCATGGTTAGGTTAATTTTTCTAATTCAATCTTCATCCATGTCATCATTTTCACTATCCTCATCGACATGTTGGATATTGCTTTTTTTTATCTCCCAAATTTGTTGTACAATAGAATTCCGCTTTACTAATCTAATTAATTTTTTCATTTTATAGTCTTTTTAATTAAACTACATTTGTCCCAAAATAATTTTACAAAGTGTGGTTTTTGTTAATACTGAAAAAAGTTAAGGATCCAACAAAATATCATAATAAAATTAATGAAACAAAACTATAATATTATAAAGTTACAAGGTAATGTGGTTATTATTGATATAAATAATTATTATTCAATTAAGTTTCAGTATATTCAGTTTCAGAATAATAAGTTTAATTCAGTTTCAGTATGTTCGGTTTCAATTCAATTTCAGTATATTCAGTTTCAGTAAATATTGTTTCAGTTGAAAAGAACAGAGCCTGAGATGTGGTAAATGCCACACCGTGCCACACCATGTCTTCGTCCCTCAATTGTATAATGATATTAACTAATTACAACATGCAATCATAAATTAATAATAGAAATCAATTAACCATTTTCATAACATTCCGAATTGGAGCTTGATGCAGAATTATAATTTTGATCCCATGTGTGCTATTTATAAGTATAGTTATGTGAAAATAAGCCATAATTTAGAAACCAGCTAAGATTGAATGTAACATATCAGTACCAAAAATAAAAAACCATGTGATATGGGGCTCTCCTAATTTATGCGTTTGTTTTTTTTATCCTTCAAGTGCCCTGGCACATGCACACTGATCCTTTTTTTGTACACAAATTTCAGGCCATTCAGTATTTGTAAATTTTGCATTATTCCGTTAAATAATTTATTTATCTGAATTTATTTTTATAAGCCACATAAAATGTACTTGATCTACGTGCGTCATGGTTTATATATGGTTTAAGATTTACAGTCCAAATTTAATATTGGTAAAAATGAATGGTGAAAAAAAATGCTAACAGTATAATTTTTTATAAAAAAAATGAAGAAATGAATTCCAAATAAGGGTCAATGGTGGAAACAAATAGAATAATAAATGTCAACCATACAACTCATTATATACACATTAAAATCAGTCTGAAATTGCTTATTGTACAGTTTTACAGATACAGTAATTATTACGTACTTGATAATTTTATATATGTGGGTGTGTCCCATTGTTAACCCATTTTATATATGTGGGTGTGTCCCACTTTTAAACCCATCAACAATAAAATAGTGCCCGTAGTCTCTGTAGTTGTACAATGCTGGACTTGAATTTGTATCAAAAAGTTTGAAATTATTAAAACTTTAAATGTTCATGATATTTTAAAATTTGATGTATTTCTTACCAATTCAGGTGACTAATTAAATTTTTAAAATTTTAGGACATCAAACAATTTAAAACAAATTTAAGATAAGATATCAATAATTATTACATAAATAACAGATATTTGAAAAAAATAAAATAGAAAACGTATATGCTAGTAGCAATAATAAATGTCTTTTTAACGTATATGTCATAATGCTTATTCTTTGTGAAAATGATACTATAATACTAAATAATATTTTATTTATGCGGCTGATTTGGGTTTGACACATTTCAACGGTCAAATCTAAAGGACTAATTCTCAACTCTGATAAAGAGTAGGTTCCTGTAAGGCTAAGCAATTTGACACATACCATCCTAGCTGGATCTGGATGATTGAATTCAAATTATTTTGGGTGAACTTAATTTTATTTATTAATGTTAAATGGTTTCTAAACTTATCAACTTTTATTAATTGATGTTTTTGGTTTTAAAAAATTTATACCGATCTTCTAAATCTAATATAAGTGTAATTATTAACTTCTCCTTCAATGTCATATGTTAGATTTTGATTTGATTCAGAATATGACATGTGATACAAAAAGACACCGTACATGTACATTTTTACCCAGTTTAAAGTGCTGATAGAATTTTTTAAAGTTTAGAATGATAACTAGCAAAAGTTATCAAGTTTAGGGATTAACTATGTATTAAGTCATTTTTTATATTTTGATGTATTTTTTAATTATTTTATACTTTAGGTTTAAGTAATTTATAACAGGCAAACCTGCCTAGGATACCTCAAAATCCACATGTTATACGTATTTTTGGTGTAGAATTAACGTGAGAATCTAGTTTTACTGGCTTAATGCAAGCCTGACATTTTTATAAAATAATAATTGTGGGGATTTATTATTTCTTTTTAGGATATTAATCAACCAAATAAAAATTTCAAACATTATTTTAAATTTCCCTTACATAAGAAATAATTATTCCAGCAAATTTAAAAGAATCCAATTTAATTGAATGTACAGTACATGAAATAGAAACTAAAATAAATTGATGAATGAAAACGACACAGTATTGAAGTTAACTGGATGTGGACGTAACATAAAGAAGGGATTGCGTAATGTTTAAAAACGGTTGCGGCGTTGGTTAAAATTGATGAAGTCAAATCAACAGCCGGAATGAAATTAAGTTCACCTTCTACTGCTTTCATCTGTAAAAGTAATATTATAATTTTTTTTTTCAATAAAAAATCCAAAAAGAAAAAAACTGAAAGAGCATGTAAACCTCCGGGCACCATTTGTCTCAACCAGCTCTTACCACATTGCACGTGCCCCCTGCCACGTCATTTCTTTCTCATCACCTTTTTTTTTCATCCAACGGTTCTCTTTTTCTCTTCCTCTTTTTTTTATCACTCTCACTAATATAAACCTTCCTCTCTCTTTACATTACCCACAAAGAGAAAAAAGAAGAAAATCCCAGCGCAGTTTATCTCAAGACATAAAAGCCAAATGGGCGAGGTCTCTATTCTTCATTCTATTCATTGAATTGTTCGTTTTTGTTTCGATTCGATTGCTGATTCTTCTGCGTTTTGTTTGGTTTAGGAGGAAAAGAAACCAGCTGCTGAAGAGAAGAAAACAGAGGAGAAAAAACCAGAACAAGAGAAAGAGGACAAGACTGCTGAGAAACAACCAGAAGAACAAAAAGAAGAGAAGAAAGGAGAAGAATCTAAGGAATCCAAAGATGAATCTCCTCCACCTCCACAAGAAATCATCCTGAAAGTTTACATGCATTGTGAAGGCTGCGCTCGTAAGGTCCGCCGTTCTCTTAAAGGATTTGAAGGTCTGTTTGTGCGCATGTTTGTTTCAGTAATTAGTTTTCTTCAATCGTCGATTAATGGTTTCTGGTTTAATTAATTGATTATTTAACAGGAGTTGAAGATGTAATTACTGATTGCAAGAGCAGTAAAGTAATTGTGAAAGGGGAAAAGGCGGATCCGCTTAAGGTTTTAGCCAGAGTTCAGAGGAAAAGCCATAGACAGGTTGAGCTCATATCTCCGATCCCAAAGCCGCCGTCTAAGGAGGAGAAAAAGCCGGCCGCGGAGGAGAAACCCAAACCGGAAGAGAAGAAAGAAGAGGTTCCCTTTCAAATCAATTAATTACTGTACGTACTTCCCAAAATTTTAAGTGCAATTATTATTGAACTTTTTTATTCAATTTTTTGCAGCCAGCGGTTGTAATAGTGGTACTGAAGGTTTACATGCATTGTGAAGCTTGTGCAATGGAAATCAAGAAACGGATACAAAGAATGGAAGGCATGACCACCTTTGAATATCTCATAAAAGATTTGATTCCCCTTATGATTCTTAATTCCTATTTCATTATTATATTACATTTAATTAATATGATCAGGTTAAAAGCTGTTAATTTGAATATGAACAGGCGTGGAATCAGCTGAACCGGATCTAAAAAGCTCAGAGGTAACAGTGAAAGGAGTTTTCGAACCGGAAAAGCTAGTGGAATACGTGCACAAAAGAACAGGTAAGCACGCCGTAATTATGAAGCAAGAACCGGAAAAGAAAGGTGACGAAGATAAAGCCAAAGAAGAGAAAAAAGAGGACGAAACTGACAAGGACAAGAAAGGCGGTGGCGAAACGGACGAAAATAAGGAGAAAAAAGAGGGAGACGGTGGAGATAACGCCGCCGGTGGAGATGGGAAGTCGGATGATGCGGCGGCACCGCCCATGGAGGAGGTGAAACTGGTGGAGCTGAAGAGAAATGAATACTACTATTATCCTCAGAGGTATGCAATGGAACTGTACGATTATCCACCTCAGATCTTTAGCGACGAAAACCCAAATGCATGCACTGTTATGTAAAAAGATGAAACACTAGGGGTAAAATTGGGAATGTGTATGGAAATGGGGGGCTGAATCAGCCCATCCTGCTTTACATGTGCTCCCATTTTGTACTTCTTCTCATCTACAGATCAGCTGTAGAATTTTGAGGGCCTTGTACTTTTTATAAAAAAAAACTTTCCTTTTTTTAAAAACTTGTCATATATGAATGAAATATATAATATTTTATTGTACCATGTAAATATTGAAGCCTGATTTTCTTTTAAGAGATTGGGATATATGTTCATTAATTAATTATAAGTTGGTGGACCTGTGTAGCTACTTGATAGTTTGTAAACAAGTTGGGGTTCATTTAGGAAATCATTGGGAAGATGAAAATGGACCAACCTTTTGATTTAGTGGCTGCACTTGGATTGGCTGTGCTACTTCAGCTCACTTCAATCACTAAAAATAAATAAAGAAAGAAAATAAACATTACATTTCTTACTGTTAAGAAATAACACATGCTTGCGATGTGGATACCATGAGAATGAAATTTGAAAATTAATTAGTGGTGGAAACAGATGTGTAGTTAGCTTGGGTGTATATTGAAATATGGGGAGCTTGTAGCTTAGAAATGTAAATAGTTATAACGAATGTGTAGCTACGGCATATATTGAAATATGCGAGCTAGAGAGAAAAAAATAATCAATAATTGTAAAATAATAAGACTAATAACAAGAAATGTTAGTGATTAAAACTAAAATTGGGGTCTCAATATATATTTGTGCGTGTATGTGACAGAGTTATTCAATTTTATTTTTAATAAAGTTAATGTTATTTATGCTCATGATCACAATTGGGTGTTTAAATAAAAAATATTAACATTCGTTAGTAATAAGAACTTGTATTCAGATTCTGTCACAAGAAACCAAATAATATAAACCAAAGGCCGGTAACAAGAAAGTGAACATTGAAAAGATTATTATTTTGATGTTAGTACGCATAAGTGGCAAGAAATCAAATTTAACATTAGTAAAATATCTACTTGAAGTACCCGATTTTAGTAACTGCAAAACGACAATTCAGCCTAATTGTTCTGTCAACTGGTTATTTTATTTTATTTTCTCTCGTTTTACTCCATATTTATTTTGTTTAAACCAATTTTCGAAGACTACTCCCACTATACAAAATTGTTCAAAAGAAAATTAAATAATCCAGGAGAGCCCAATGTATCGTATATGGTATTACCCAAATGTTTCTGTTATTCCTCGGTAAAAATGAAACTGCAAAAGCACGCACATTCAAGTGATTTGAGATTGGGTAATTAGTACGAGACTAAAATGTGATGTATTAGTTTCAGTTTTTTTTTTTTTTGTTGACAACGTGATATATTTGTAAGATAGAAATATTATTGAAAGAAAAACTGAAAATCAAGCTAAGAAAATTAAAAAAAGTACTGCAATGAACATGAAATAATACATCAAATAGAAGAAAAAAGATTTAATTGTCGTGCATCTCATAATGAAATCATCTCCCAAAAATTACATTTCTGATAATTCAATCCATGTGGCCCAACTTCAATTATTTCCTTCTTCTTAGATTAAAATATAACCTGGTAAAAAATTTTAAGATTCTAACTTTATTTTTGTCTTCTTTTATCATAATAGTTGGCTTTTTATTTCATTATTGAAATTGTGATGATTTTCTTGATTTTGATCTCAGATTGCTTATTTCAATGGAAATGGGGCAGAAAAGAAGAATTGAAAAGTTTGTGGTTTCAATCTTTCACCTTTTCTCTCTAAAAGGCTAACACCAATAATGAACCTAAGATTTAAAGGTCCATATAGGAATTTCACATGTTAGCATAATGACAATGTCGATTAACAAATCGTAGGTCCTGACAATTTTGCTTGCAAACTAAAGTTGTTAATGGCTTCATATGAGGCTCTAAATTAATGTTATAAATTATGATTGATGAACTTCTTTTTGTTTTTATTGTCAAATATACCTTAAAGGATTCGACAATATTCATCAACTTAGAAGTCCCATAAAGTTGTTTAGCATTAATAAAAAGCAAAATGCATCACCCCTTGTATTTGGTAACTTTTGTCGGAAGTTACCCTGAATTTTCAAAAATTTTAATTAACTTCTGAATTTGGTAAAAGTGTAACAGTTTGCTAAAAAAAACTTTAATGTCAACTTCTAGTTGTACATGAAGAAACCAGAAAAATAACATATTAAAAGTCAAACAACTCACGATTTAACACATGACCTTGAAGGGTAAAACAGACACTCCTTTACCAAATGTATGGAGCTAATTGAATTTTTTAAAAACTCGTAGTGGCATACGAAACATTATCAAATTTAAAAGGTTCTTGATTTGTTTAACCTTGACAAAAATAATACTTCAGTATATTGGTTAGTTGTTATTAAAACTGTTAAGTTGAAATTCATTTCAATATATGTCTTTTTGATTATGCTCAAATTTGAGATGATATACTAATTCATAGTAGTAAATGACGAGTAGAGGTAAAAAAATTCTTTGAAACTCGGATTTAAACTCTTGATCTTCAATGTTAAAACAAAATCCCTGTAAATTATATATAGTCTTGCAAACTTAAAAAAAAAAATCTTCTTTTTTAAAGGGGATAGAAGGGAGAGTAAATGTTGGTTCAGTAAACAAAGAACTAAATTGAATAGTGAATGTAACGAACATAAATAAAACACAGAAAGGTCTTGTTCTCTTCAACTTCTGAAACCTGAACTGAATTGAACTGAATTGAAATTAACTGAACTGAACTGAACTTAATGGACCTGAACTGAACTTAACTGAACTGAACTAAACTTAATGAACCTGAACTTAATTGAACTTAATAATAAATATATTAATTATTAAAAGAATAGTAACACCCAATGAAATTAAATAAATAAATTATTAATAATCATTACAAATAATATTATTAATAACTACCTATATAAAATAATTAATAAAACAATTTTAATACCATTAATAATAAAAATTGTTATAATACATAAATTCATTTAATTAAAAATTTTATTATTCAAATAATAATTATTATTACAATTACA
>CATIWQ010028770.1:0-37279 GCA_949673415.1 Euphorbia schlechtendalii
GACTTATTCGAGATTTGCATATAAAACTCATAGTAAGAATACCATTAGATATTACTCCACTTAAACTTATTGGAAGCATTAAACTAAAACTATATAACTTATACCAATTCATGTTACATCAAAATATATATCGAAACTTACTTGGAATGTTGCTCTAGAATGTTACTCACCACTCACCCTTGCCAAATTGATAAATGTTGTGCACTAACATCAAACTTGTAAATACCTAACACTTACAATAACCTTGGACAAATGTTAGTAAAGTATAAGAAATGATAATGTATAATTAACAAAAATATCAAGAAAAATTTTCAAATTCTTCGATTTTTTTTATTTTATTCAATTTTTTTTGGATTTTACGAGATTTTTACAAATGTCCCCCCATACTAAAGAACACAATGTCCTCATTGTGGGACATCATAAAATCAAATTTTTAAACACACAACTAAAATAAAATAAAGGAGAGAAATTGAACCCATTTTACTCCTCAGAACTTGAATCTAGTGGACTTGGAGATATTTCCAAATTTTTCATTCTAAAGTATGTATTCAACTTCCAGTTCAATGATATGTTGGATTTTGTCAGTTAATGAACATCTTGCTATATGGAGGCAATGGCTAGGCATGCTTGGTCGACATCTTTGACAAACTTTCCTCTCTAAGTATCACTCGTACTTCTCGAGGCTTGTCTTGAATTACCACTCTAGAATTGAACTTCCTCAACATCCTCTTCGTCTGGTTGGTTTTCTTGAGTAGTAGACTCTTGCATCGATCTAAGCTTTCTTATCCTTACCTCATATGGTAAGAACTTAAATTTTCCTACTTCTTCTTTTACCAATCCTGCTCTCTTCATATAAACTCCTCCCATAAAATTAAATTTCTCCTTTTGATTATATTTGTATGGTAATTGATTTTTCGCTCCCAAAATTATCCCACAAATTGTATTTGCACCTCCAATTCTAGCTTTTTTATGCATAGTCAGACTAACAATGGATTCCAAAATATACATTGGAAACTTTGGTCGAAACTATAAAACTGCGCACTCCAATATTTCCAAGTCCTTCATTGACACTTTAGTTGTTTCATGTCGAAAGAAAAGACTTTGAGAAATAAACTTGTGAAGGTAGAGAAGACTATTGCTTCGGATGTTCTTATTGGACAAATTTTTGACATTGTATCTATCCAATCTCGTTAATTCTGTCCAAATATCTATCAACTCGTAATCTTCATCTTTCTCAATTTCATCAAAATTCTCTCCCAAACCAAACCACTTGATTAAATCCATCATTGTAAACTTATATTCTTCTCATTCATTCTTGAATTTCTTCTTCAAGACATTCCCATCATAAGCAATAGTAACCAAGAATTCGAGGACCCATTCTTCGATAAAAGGAAATCGCATATTCACAAACTCTCCAATCCAAACAACAAGAAATGCTCCTCTACTTTCCCGTAAATCCTTACATCAATAGCAAAAGTAGGATCATAGAAAAGCATTCCATGAAAATCGAAGTTCTTGATTCTCAAGTATCTTTCCACTTTCTCGTCACTATAAATCGGAAAGGGATAACCAACTTTGATTTGTTGATTTACCATTTTGGTTTTCCTCTTTGATGATGTTGCTATAGACTTCTTAGGAGCCATTGAAATCAAGTAGAAAAGAGTAGTTCTTGATCTTGGAAAACAGAGAAAACTTGATTTTTGCAAAGGTTTGAGATTAAGAATAATAGTTATTGTGAAAACAAAACATGAAAAGAGGTTATTTATAGGGAAATAAGGACAATTATTGCCTTTTCAATGGATATATTCTAAATATAACCGTTAGAATGTAGCTGTTACAGCAATAGTTGCTGTGCAGATCGCACAGGTCACGATTGTGAGAGTAAGTCATGATCGTGACTCTCTCTTACTCAGAAATAGAAAGTTTAGATCAAAATGATCACGAGCGCAATACATTTCATGGTCGTGAAATGCCAAAATCCAAATGTTTTTGTTCTTTTCTTTTATTATAAAACTATACTAATTTTTAAAACACACAAACCAAAATATACTACTATTTCTACTCTTACCAAGTTGTTCTATTTCTAATTCGATAGATTCTAAACTTTCTCCCGAACTACGCGTACTTAGCATGCACACACTAAAAAGAAAACTCAATGAATAAGCAAGAAAATATGTTAATAACAAGATAATACAAATAATAAAATAAATAACATATAAAATATAATTACCTGTTTTCCAGAAATTAAATCTCTAGAACACAATTATCTTCCCTGGAAATTTGATCCTTAGAACGCTATTGCCTTCCCCGGTAACGGCACCAAAAACTTGTTCGCCACTTTTCTACTGATAAGTTTAATAACTTTTTCACAAAGAGTTTGGCTATATATTAATGGTGCTAAAAACTTGTTTGCATAAAGTATAGATATTGTCAGTACCTCTTATCAAATAAAAAAATGATGATAACTACAAGTATACAGTTATGATGTAGTTTTAAAAGATATCGATCCCACAGGGAACAACTAGCTCTAAAGATCAACAAGGAAGACAAAAGAAGAAAATAAAATATATTGATATTTTGGATAGGAGGGTTAGAATGAAGAATGAGTTAATATAGGTATGAAAGATTAGAGAATCTAAATATATAGAATTTCCCTACGAAATAAGGATAGTAGAGAAAACATGCAAGTTCAACAAAGATGTTACGATTCACTAAACTAATCTAACAGACTCGGTTCAAAATACCCAGATGTTCAATTATTCGCTGCAGAGCAACACATGAAATAACTTTTCTAAACCTAGCATAAACGAATTAAGAAAATTATATAAACCTAGACAACGTCAATACTATACTTAGTACGGGTCGCTCTCACATAGCCACATTTAGAAAGTTAACATTCCAAAAATGTTGTCTTACTAAACAACGTTATATCACAAATCCAGTGATTATACACGTTATTGTTAACCCCAAAACTACTCTTAAAATTAATACCAATGCATATAACTTGATTAATATAAAAGACTTAACATGAAATATGCATTATGACACATACACATATCATAAACTTCGAAATAGAAAGTATAAGTAGAAAGCAAAGCAAAGTTGTAAGGCATGCAAGTGAAAGCTAAAGTTGATCAAACCGTGTCCACTCTTTAATGGGAGTCGTCAAATCCCACAATTCTTGCGTTTGCTTAGAATTCAGTCTCGGCCCCGTATAGAACCTCCACTAAGATGCTATTCTTTGCGAATATCGAACAAAAGAATATTGAAGAATGAAAACTTTTATTTATAAGTGATTTGCAAGTACACTTATACAATAATCGCTAGAGAATATAGAGAAATCTAGTGATTGATACAAGGATTCGAATCTTTTAAACATTTTCTCGCTAACACTTATAAATGTAGCAAATTCTCTATCTGTACACACACTATATCTCACTCATGCACTCTAATGTTTTCCCTCTATCTCACTACATGAAATTGTAAAGTTTGGAGCCCTATTTATAGATTTCGAAGGGTTATGTCTATCCATACGAAGAGTTATATCCATTGGTGACTGACTGCATCACTTCATTGTGATTTGTTGAGAAGGTTCAATCTAATCCATAATAGATAGGCACCTTTTCATGATTCGTTGATTTCTGATAGGTGTCTATTCATTGGTAGTTGATGGTGGTTGATGTAGGTTGATCATTCTTATCTGGTGGTTGGTAGTTAAGAAGATCAAACTAGAAAATCGTCCAAGTCACGAATGCGATATACAAGTCATGACCGTGAATCTTTGATTGGTAGATTTCTATTTTGAAGAAGAACAAGTCGTGATCGTGAATGATTGTCGCGATCGTGAATTGCATTTTTCTTCAGAATTCTCCTTGTAACTTCACCAATCTTTGACAACTTCGATCCTAAGCCAAATCTTTAAGTTCCACGCATCTTTTTGCACCTTTTTCACTCTTTTTTCATAGAATTCCACTCTAGATCATTTTACTCCCAAGATTTACCTAATATCTTCATTTGCATAAAAAACAACTATATACCACGTGAAATCTTTTATATGAAGTATAAAAATGACTTAGTGTATAAAATTAATATGATAATAAGTGTAATTATACACTTATCAGTAACGTACAAACAAACACCTATCAAAATTAGCACCTAGCTTATATGAACTTATCTTCTTAACGTAAGCAAGACATCCCCCAAGCTCTTAGGTGAGAAAGAGTTGGTTTCTTACTATACCACAATTCACATGGTTTTTTATCAATTGATTTCAAGGGCACTCTATTTAGAATTTAATCTGCACTCGCAAGTGCATAACCCCAAAAGGATATGCTGAGTTCTACTTGGCTCATCATGGATCGAACCATATCTAATAGGGTTCAATTTCTCATTTTCAGACACTCCATTATGTTAGGGTGTATAAGGAGGTGTATACTAGGATAAAATAACATTATCCCTTGAATAATCCTGAAACTCTTGGATTAAGTATTCACTGCCTCGATCAGATTGAAGTGTCTTGATACTTTTGCTATGTTGTTTCTCTTCTTCGGTTATGAACTCTTTGAATTTCACAAAACTTTCAAACTTGTGCCTCATTAGGTACATATACCATATCACGAGTAATTGTCGATAAAGGATATGAAGTAGATGAAACCCTCATGTGTCTTAACACTCATTGGACCACATACATTAGAATGTATTATTTTCAAGGTACTAGTGGCATGATGGCCCTTTCTTTTAAAAGGTTTCTTAGTCATCTTTCTCTTTAAACATGGTTCACATATCCTATAAGATTGCCATTCCATTGGGCCCAAGTCACTATATATGTGTAACTTAGTTAAGCGAGTCTCATTTAAATGACCTAGAAGACAATGCCATAAGTATAAACATTTCTCATTATCTAATCTCAATTTCTTAACAATATTAATATTTATAATTTTAGTTTTAGTATCTAGAACATAAAAGCCATCAACAGATATTCCACAAGTATAAAGAACATTATCACGTCGAATTTGACAATTATTATTAAAAAAATGAAATCTCAAATCCCTCTGTTGCTAAACATGCAACTAGAACAATATTCTTAGTGACAATAGGAATATAATAGAAACTGTTCAAAACTAAAACTAGGCCACCAGGAAAACTAAGGCTATATGTCTCTACAGCTATTGCAGCAACCTGTGCTCCATTTCCAACTCTTAGATCAATTTCCCTCTTTGCAAGTCTCCTATTGTTCCGTAACCCCTGCATAGAAGTACAAATATGAGTACCACAACCAATATCCAACACCCATGTAGACTCATAGGAACTATAGAGGAACTCTCTAGTATTAACATACCTCTAGAAATTCAAGCCACAACTCTGCTCATCCAATGAGCTTGTTCCAAGAGAAACATTATCCCTCTTCAACTCTAACTACTTCATGAGCTTTCTCTTGACTTTTAAACCTTTAAATTTCTTCAACTTAAGGTCCTTAGCATTCACTTGCTCTTTTAGTTTATTTCTAAACTAAATCTCATAAATCTTGAGCAAGTTCATAAGTTGGGTCAAGGTATAGTTGGGAGAACACTCCTAAAGCATATTCTTGAAGGAATCATATTTATTGGGCAATGCCCTCAATAACATTTAACTCAAAGACTACTCACTATATATGATTCCCAATTCTCTCAATTTTTCTAAGTTTTCATATATGTTTATAACCAACTCTACTACTGAGGAGTCTCCTTGCAACTTACTATGAAAAATTTATCTTCTAAACTTTCCATCGAATTGAGATGAGAATCATGGTTGCAAGATCCAACCCTTTGTACACATGTGCTTACTTTAGGAGCATGTGGTCTATTATGATTTTTGTAGTAAACTAATAGTTTCCCTTATGCTCATCATAATCGTTCATCTCACATGCAAAAGCATTCTTGCTGGGATGTTTGGGACTTGGATCAATCAAAATGCAATCTAAGTCGTAGTTCTGAAGAACTCCTCTAATAGTCTCAAACAACTCATTGAAGTTATAAGCATCATATTTTATGTCAACAAGAGGACCAATATCAATGCGAGTATTTTCGTTAGTGATCATATTCAACCTAGATATAAGATAGAATTGTTTAGGCATTAGTATATATACATGCATTTAATATAAGGTCTTTAATGAGCACATAATTTTCTTGATATTTAAATAGCCCCTTCTATTAAAATTCAAGAAATTTGGTCCAACAAATTTTCATTAGTAGGTAGCATCCATAGCCACTCATCATGACCGCCGCTGTAGCATGTCAAGCCACAACAAGACAACCATGGCTGGAACCCATCCATTTTCATCCCATGTAATTGCTAATCCATTTGAGTTCTCTTTCTCAAGATGTGCGTACCCAATTGTATGACTCCTCAAATGTGTCTCCAATCTGGCATTAGCTCCAATGAGATGGTTAACTAACCCATTTTGGTTAAGGCATTAACCCCATCTAGTCTCATGACCAGACACATGTTAAGGGAAAGCATGTCATACATGTTTTTACATTCGTTAATAAGGTTTATATCATGACTTATGATGGGAAGACAATCTACCACCTTAATATTGTTGTAGGGAATTTATTGATGCCACTAGTCTCGCCCTAGTCTAGGTCTTATATGATGGATATGATTATGATAATAATAATTTTGGGCTATTAGGAATTATTAACTCTAAGGTAACTTACTCAAGATTGGTACATCATAATCATTCCATTATGCCAAGACTCCACATAACATGTAAAACAAACAAGGTCCATGTTTAAGTTCTTGTAGCTATGCTTACAAGTTTTAATTTAATAACTTAAACCATGTTTGTAAAACCATATGCAGAATCCAATTCCTATACTAGAAATCAACTAAGTCATAAAAGTCCCTTGGGTACACTTGAATGATCGATTTCCAAGCAAGAGAGGCCCCCTTAAAGTAAATGAGTAGCCAAGTCCAATCCTTACCAAAATAATCATTAGCACTTTGATTTGTTGTACTGCAGACAACTATGATTTAAAGATTTTGTTCTTTAATTGAGTGAAGTACGGATGACCCTTAATTTAAAGCATTTACATGTATGGTAAAATTTTGCTAATTTATATGATAATGACTTAAATTAAGTTTGAGCAAAACCTTAATCTAATTACACATCATTTTCTATAACAGGAATTAAAACCTAAGTCATGCATACCATACTTTAATTAATTTACAGAAAATATCAATTTCAACACATTATAATCAATCATGCATGGCATAAGGCAGACTCTGATACCACTGCTAGTTAATCAAGATAGTAATTGAACATGAAAAAGTTGCAAAGCAGAATTTCAAAACTTAAAATTAATCCTAAAGGATCTCCTAAGCATGCCATGATTGATATAATCTATGTTAAAATGTTTCACAGATGTAGTTAGGTTTATAAAACTTATAGAAAGAAACCTAGTGTCTAATTTAAGAGCATTACCAGTTGATGTGTGCTTCTTTCTCTTTTGGATGCAACGTTCCTTGAGAGCAATTTGGCAGAACTTCATTGGCACTAGCCTCCAAACTAGGATAGCCTCTACAATTGATCCACATGAATCTTCATTGACCAAAAAATCTGCTGAGGTAGAACCCGTTGGTAGATAGCAAATGCTAGACCGCTTGAAGACTAACCCAAAAATATTAACTTAGAAGGCTTACTTCAAAATAGAAAGTGCCTTCTAAAGAATTCTTCGTTGCTTGGGAAAACTCATGGAGGATCTCACAAAATCTCATGAAAAAAAGATGTAAAACTCTGAGAGAAAGGCTGAGCTGAAGTACTTTAAAAGGGGGGGGAAGGAGGCTATTTATAACTAAAAGGAATTACTCCCCCTAACTGATGTGGGATTTGTGTTCACGAACTTGCAAGTCCGCATGGGATGCTCTGCGAGAAACTCACGGAGTAGCCTGCTACGCAAGGTAAGCCCCTCTCATGGTCTTTCCTTGTGCATTGCAGGCTTCGTGAGAATCTTGTAAGCCCGCATCAGCTTGGGCTTGAAAGATTTTCTCGCAAGCCCACTCGTGACAAGCCTTATAGGCCTCTGCAAGTACTTGGTAGCACTTGTAAGGCCTGCTTGCGAGCTTTCCCACTAGCACTACCATGCATCGCTAGCTAGCTCGCAAGCCAGCAAGTGCGTTTAGCACTCACGTGAGCTTGCCTCGTGGACTCTTGTAAGATTTCTCGCAAGATCCACTGATGGCACACTGATTCATTTTCCCCCTTTCTTTCTGATATTTTAGTCCAACAAAAATACATCTAATTTGAGTTTGACCCTTTTCTCTTTTATTCTCTGTATAAACACAGTTTATAAGCTCTTTACTTAGTCCGGTAAAGACCCATACTATGTGACCTCATATGATCCCGAAGTATAGAGTTGCTAGAGGTTAACCTAAACTTGACTTTCCATTTGGGAACCTTTAGGCTTAGTGTTTCAGACCGATATGGAACTCTATAGCTCTAGATGATCAAATGGGCTTTCTAGCAAAGGCGTATAATCCCTCGATACTCTGAACATCATGTGCATGTGACTTGATTCGGTTATGCAATAGTAACCAATACAATACACTCCTTCCATCTGGTTAAGTAGTATCCTATTTATTGAGATTGGATTAAGTGTTAGCAAATGTAATAGCCGCAGCTATCTTGGAATTAGATTTGTTCACAAAGAACACCATTCGCTATAATGTATCAAGATTGCATAGAAACTTGTTTTATCAATCTTATTCTCTAATTAGAGGTTTATGAGTGTTTCTCTTCAATAAGAGGCCCTAAGGTACATCTCTCATTACTATATCAAGAGCGATGGATCCCATCTTCACTACTCGGCTTACCAACATGTGATCATCACTATATACTTGTAATCACCCGTATAATCCTGATCGCCAGGGTACAAATAAGTATTACCCAAAGTATAGTAACTCCTACATAAGGTACCCAATGTCTCAGGTTTGAGGATACTTGTATAGCTACTACATTAAGACATGACACCAACGTACATGGATATAGTTATTTTTTAGTGTCTATCTTATAGATGTTTCCAATGTATTACCCGAATGCATTCATGTGTTAACTCAAGGTACCACCTTCAGCTCAAGAGATCTGCTGCTTGGATCTAATCCAAGGGGTAAGCCTACACATGCTAGTTTTTCCGCTTCATTGATGTCCAATCTCAATGAAACAATGACTAGGTATATTTAAACTATTCAGAGTAACACATATGTGCAGTTCTCATACCACATAGCTCCCACTATGTCCTTACACTTTTACTCTATGAAGTAGTCACAAACTTTGTCTTATCAATGCACATATATGATACCAGCAAGATACATAATATAAATAAACACTGATAAACAACAAAGATGCTTTTATTATTAATAATAGTAATGCGAAACCATTTGTACATCATAACTAATTAAGATATATCACCCTAATTCCATCTAGGGCATACATCATGTCTAATAATAACAACTAAGGACTCCCCTTGCACAGAATACTCTAAAAATTCATCATCATCACACTCTTCTAAAGATGACATTTCATGTTCAGTTTAAATTTTAGACATGATTTCATCTCCTACAATTATCATGGCATGTTTATTGATGCATTCATTAGCATAATGTCCATGCCCTTTAAATTTAAAACATTGGTTATCCTTGTGTGCTTTTAGGTACTGCTTTATAATTCAATTTAAATGTTTCTTTTGTAGGGATCTTACCATGTGAAGTTGAATTTCTATTAAACTTCCAGGAATTAATCTTTGTGAGCCATTTTGTCCCCCCATTGAGAGTTGGGATTTTGGGCAGCTTTTGTGAATTGGGTATCTTCGCTTCTTTTGTTGTGTTCCAAATTTGATTACCACAATTATCATTTCTTCCAAATCAGAAAATGGTAGTAATTCAACTACATCAGCAATTTCTTTGTTTTGACCTCTAAGAAACCAGGTAATTGTTTGGTCTTCATCCTCAGCTTTTATCATGAAAAACTCCATCTCTTTCACATAATCTTCTATGATATTTGAATCTTAGGTCAATCATTACAATTGATTGTGTAATTCTCTCTGATAGTATGTTGGAACATACTTCTTTCTCATGAACCTCTTCATTTCTTCCCATGAACGGATTGGTAATTCTCCATTTCTCTTCCTACTTTTCTCCAGCTCATACCACCATATTAGTTCATAATAAAAAATTTTGATGGCAGTAAGCTTTACCTTTTTGTCATTGGAGTAATTTTGACAAGAAAATACCATTTAAATCTTCCTCTCCCATTCAAGGTAAGCATCAACATCAGCCTTTCCAGAGAAGCTTGGAATCTTCATTTTGATAGAATTCATATTGTTATCAACTTGTGGAATTCAGACAGTATTTCTTTTTGATCTCATCAATGTTTCATTATTTTCCTCTTCCTCATCCTCTTGCCAATCTTCTTCTCTCATTTCCTCTTTATTTCGATTATTTCTCAAACAAGTTTCCAGAGATTTTGGCCATCTGTTTATTTGTTGCAAACTCTCCATGATAGCTTTTTGTAAATAAATTTGATCATTAGTGTTACTAGTTTCAGCCATGGTATAAAAAATACATCACTCACTCACATGTTTACTCTCAAACACTCACACTTGGTTTAAACATTTGCACTTCAGATTAGAAACTTGGAAACAATAATAAGACTCTTTAAATAGGAAACAAGGAATAAAACCTAACAACAAAGGATAGGAAAACCACCTAGAAGCAAACTGACATAAAAAAATGAAAAAAAAAAATATCAGCACATAAGTAGAAGAATTTTATATACTTTGTGTGTGTATTCGCTCCACAATGAGCAATATGCCAAACTGCATAATTCGAGGTAAAAAATGAAAAGACTCCAAGTCACAAACTAAGATTGAAAAAAAATTACTAGACGGATGTGTTCAAACACAAGGTTCTTCCTAAGATGCAAAGTTAGGTAAATCGAAATTATTGTAGACTCAATAAAAAAAGCAAAGCAAGTAAACAAGAAAAAGACTCATAAATATTACATAATAAGTACAAATAATCTTTTTTTTCCAGAAATAATGCTTAAAAATCATGTGGTAATAATGGATTTCACATATGTTTCGAATCATCCCCAAAATTCTGAAGAACTATTAAAAACTAACTTGTTTCTTTCTTTTCTTTTTTTCTTTTTTTTTCTTTTTATCAATAGAAAACAATCTAAACACCAATACTTAGATGTTAGAATGATACAGTGTAAAGAATTCAGAATTCAGTACCAAAAAATATTAATAAAAACTCCAAAAAAAGTTTTAGGATATTTAAGAGTGTTTAAACCCGAACCATGCTCTAATTACCAAATGATGTGGAACCCTAGCCCAATATAGACTAAAATGCATTATCTTGGATATTTGAACTATAAGAAAGGACTTAAAACTCACAATCTAAAGAACCCTAATTGAATGTGTAAATTAGAATGTTTATGACGGATTGATTGAAAAAAAAACAATAAGAGTCAAATAACTTGTTTTTAGCCGTATTCTTAGTGTAAAAATAGAACCAAGATAACCTCTCAAGCTCTCAAAGAAGAAACAACCTTGCATAAAAAATTGATAATATTATTCAGATGATGTTTTGAATGTGAAATTACAAGCTTATTTACAAGCTTTCTCAACAGCATTAGAGATAAGGAAATAAACCTATTAATTAAAAGAGAAATATCTAGCCTATGGAAACAAATAAATGATAATTGTCTGACTTAAATAAAATATAATCAATGAAAAAAATAAGCAAAATTCATCCAAATGAATTAGGTTGATTTTCAAGTGCCTTAATTTAATAGATTTAAGCTTATTTTGTTTCCATGTGGCCTATTAATTATTTTGGTACGAAACCTTATTTTGTTCTAACTAAATTTAGTAATCTTAATCCAATTTCTAATAAAAAGTAAAAATTTAATGTCTTGTTCAATATGACAATTTGTCAACTTGTCATTTCCTCATTCATCAGTTTCATTATGAACCTGCATTGCTTCAACATTTTTTATGACGATTGTTTCAAGTGCTTATTTCAGCTCCTTGGCCTTCTTCCTTGTAATTGGGCCTCGTGGTAAAGTTAACCATTCTCTTTGGTGCTCTAAGTTGTGCACATGTCAGGTCGCAATGACACTAGCCTAGTTTCGGTACTCAGTAAGTACCTCAAGGTTTTAAAGCTATTGGTCGTAGTTACTCAAGCGAATTTTCACTATTCGGTTAGTACCTAAGAGGTTTAAGGATATTGGTCACAATAACACTAGCCTATTTTGGTACTCAAGAAGTACCTAAAAGGTTTGGGGCTTTTTGTTCACAATGACAATAGCCTAGGTTTGGTACTTGCGTGTAACCAAATGAACTTAGGTTATATCCTAATGGTCACTCAATTCAAAGGTATGCTAATTTTGAGATTACTAAACTTGAGTAAAGATGAGTATATATGTAATGTGACATGAAAAAAGGTATGGTTGCACAAAAATGTGATCAAAATTGACACAAGAAATGTACATTATATGTAAAGAAAGAAAAGAAAACTGCACAAATAATAAACTCGTTAACATGCACATATTGTATTCTCTCTCTTCCACACTTAACAACACGTGGCCAAAACAAAATTTAATCCTAGGTATTGGGTCTTCTTGTTATCAACAAGAGATAATAAAGGCATTTCTTGAGATGCATTTCAGTTTGGTGACCTAGGGGAAGTTTTTATGGCTTCAATACATGGGCTTTGTTCAAACAGGTTCGTACACGATTCCCATAGTTTAATATACTCAAACCCTCAAATGCTTTCAATTTTGGGAAACTATATTGTACTTCTATGAGTGATATTCTCAAATCCATGCCCCTAAGTGCGTGCGAGCTAGGCAACACTTAATCAAGAATATTGTGACTTGAGAAAGGCTTGGAAAATGAACATGAATGAGAATGTGAGTAAAAAACAAGCATTTTTATTAGTTTTGAAAAACTCTTAATATATTTGAAACTAATAATTTGAACTAAGAATCTTTCAATGCTTTGTCTAAAATTTGATTTGATTTAGTTTATTTTTTATCAAAAAAATCAACTAAAGTCCCTAGTGGAGTCGCCAATATGTGAGGACGACATTTGGACAGGAGCGGCAAAGCGGGCCAAAAGACTCTAATTGAAAGTTTTTTATTTTTATTTTGAAAAAAGACAATATATTGTGTTGTGGAAACAAATGAATACAAAATTAGTAAAATAATGTTACGGAAACAAAAAGATTTTATTTACTTAAAACCCAAAACATATTTCAGAAACACGTCATTTACATTTTGGAAATGTTTGTGCAATTAGGAAAAAACATTAATTACAATTCATTTTCATACAAAATAAATGAATAATTGAATTACAAAACAAAACAAAGCAAACAAATAATTTTGAAATGCTACTGTACATGAATTCGGAAATCAAGTTGGCAAAAGAAGTCCGAAATAATTAAAATCTATAAAACTATTATGTACGTAATTATATTAAAATAAAATAAAGATAAAATATAATATATTTTAAATTAAAATCAAAACGGAGCTAGAAAACATAGTTTAAAAGAATACGAGTCGTCACCCGGTTTAGCTGTATCGGGAAATTTGGTATAACCAACCTGACTAGGATTTTTATACCTATTAAATAAAGATTCTAAGCCAGGACAAATCACTTATTAGTCTACTTAGATCAAAATATTAGTTTCAAATATATTATGTTGTTCTATCCAATTTATGCCTATTTTCATTGTTGTGATTTGTAAAAAATTATATTTAAAAATAATTAGATTCGGAACCTAAATTTGTTTTATACCCAAAAATAATTAAAGTAATTTTTAAAAGATGAAAATAGAGTGCCGTTGTCAAAAGGTCAGAGTGATTTCGTGCTTTTTTGTAAAAAAAATTTGGTTCTTGTTCACTAAAAATTTGCTCTATTTATAGGGGAAATTTCAGAAATTGGTTGAGTCCACCGGCTTTACCGGTGAAGCCTCGGCTTCACCACCGAAGGCCAAGCTAGCCAAGCCAGCAAAGCCATAGCTGACTTCACCAGCGAGGTCTTCGCTAGCGTCGCCAACGTAGTATTGGCTTTGTCAGCGAGGTCTTCGATGGCTTTGCCAACAAAGAGCTAGCGAAAGCCTTCGCTGAATGAGCTAGGATGGATTTTCATTTCCTTTCCTTTTTTATGTTTATGTATTTTTTTATTTTTTTATGTTATTTATTATTTTTTCTATAAGTTAATTAAAACTCTTTTAAGTGTTTAACTAATTAACTCATTCTGAAGCCTTAGATATTTATTCAAGTCCTTAAAATATTTATAAAGCTTTTGAGTGTTTACTATAAGGCTTTTATATGGTCCTGAATATTTGTTTACACCCCGAAATATTATTTGGTGACAAGGAGAGCTCCCATTTGAAGATCACTGGATAATTAAAATTTTGTGAGATTCAAAGGATTTAATCCTGAAAGCCATCATCATCAAACGCGTGAGCTGGTACAAAATCCCGTGATCAAAACTATCCCTCATGAGAACATTGATGGTTATAATGAATATGATCACATGAAATGGAGCGTAGGGATTGAGAGAATACCTGACTAGTGTGGCTGGAAACTTTAGTCCTCGACCGCTTCAATATAGTAGGAGGCTTTTATTGAAATACAGAAAAAGTGGTGGGGTCTGCACCTTTTTCCTATAAATAATATCAAATCTCTCCATTCTATTCACTTTCACCTTCCTCTTTCTCTCTCTCTTAATTCTCTCTTTTCTTCTCCTTTCTCTCTAAAAATGTTTTCTAAGATTAAGGGAAAAACCCTCCGAATTGGGGCAAGGCGTAACTACCAACCAACCGATGATCTAGACATGTATTTTGTTGATATCGATGTCGCTTACAACTTGAGGGAGACTGACATGGTGCTTGGTTTGACTCTCACAACCCCCTAAAGACATTAGATCTAGAGATTCCTGGTTAGATTTAACTTTTTCGAGTCTAGGTATTTTTTTAAATTCATCTTTTATAGTAAATTTACACAATTTATGCATTTTTTAGTTCCTTAAGAGGTAGAACAAAACCAAAACTTGATTCATGTTGCGGAATTTCACTTAGAATAGATGAAAATGAAATTTTTTGTTAAAAAATCAAAGAAAATGGGTTTAAAAAACCATCAATAAAGAGAATTCTCATGATTATCTTCGTGTTCTTGGACAAACATGGCTCTAACAAACAAATCCTCGATTTCTAGGTACAGAATTAGCATCTTCTCGGGTACTAGTGGCCAAAGGATTGATGGATTTATCAAGTATTACTTGATCTTATCAAAAGAAATTTGGCATTGGTCATTCCAAACCACTGTTAATCCTTTCTTAATAGCTTGAAGGTTCACAGATCATGGTGAGCCTGATGATGAATCTGCTGACACACTGCAAGGATCCTAGAAATGAATGAACTTCCTTTTCTATCTTTGGTATGAGCATTTCTTTTATGGTTCGACTTTTATCAATGTCCATTTCATCCCTTTATGGTTTACTATGTAGCCTAGAAGCTTCCAGGATGTTACCCCAAATACACACTTCTTTGGGTTCAAAGGTAGATTTTACTTTTTGATCCTGGTGAGAAACCTATCCAACATAATCGGGTGTTCTTCTCTAGTGTGAAACTTGATAAGCATATCACCAACCTAGACTTCAACCTCCTTGTGGATCATGTCATGAAGTAACTCGCTGGTACATTGCCCTGGCATTCTTCAATCCGTATGGTATCACTTTATCACAGTATACACCTCATTCAGTGTTGAAGGTCATCTTAACCTTGTCTATTATAGCCATTAGGATTTAATTGTAAACTGAGAATCTGTCCATGAAAGAGTGCGTAGCTGCCATGGTACATTGTTTGCCAAGATGTCAATGTGGGGTAGGGGAAGTCATCCTTTGGAGAGGCTATATTCAGATCTCTGAAATGCACATAGACTCTGACCTTGCCATCTTTCTTTATGACTGGGATGATGTTGGCCAACCACGTCGGGTAGTCAACCACTTCTAGGAATTTAGCCTCAATCTATTTTGCCAATTCTACCTTGACTTTCTTTGCCCATTCAGGTCTTAGGCGACGTAGCTTCTTCTTAACTAGTCTTATCAGTGGTTGGTTGGGATGTGATGTTTAGAAATCTATCTATCGACCCCAAGCATGTCATTGTATGATCAAGCGAAGGCTACCACATAATGTCTAAGTATGTTTATTATCCCTCCTTTTTCTTCAAGAGTCAAATCATTGGAAATTGTCACCATTTTTTCTAACTCATTTGTTCCCTAATTAATTTAATTTAATGATGTATCAAGAATGTCAAAGACATTATTTATATGATCGCATGAATATATGGAGCCATCTGGCAGAAACCAAACAAGTAAGCAAAATCGTTGGATTTCATTAAATAAGCCTTATAGGCATAATTGTTCAAGTCAAAATAATAAGAAATCATCGTTATTTTCATCCTCCACATGCGGAGGTTATTGGGTTGTCATGATTGGCGCCAATGCCTCTTTAGTAAACTTAAGAACCACCATTTTCTCTAGTGTTTCTTGAACCAGCTTTTTGGTCTAGAGCTTAACAGTATTAGACATGGGCTGGTCTCGGGTGTTACTCTTCTGCCTCATAAGTTTGGTTATAGCCTCTGTGAACACGGTGATGGCATCCTCTAGCTCTTCGTCATCCTCGGGTTCAGACTCGACGCATAACCGGTCACTCTCATCTTCTATCTCTTCCAAAGCAAGAATCGGCTTCTCCTAGAATAGAAGTGCTTTTTTAGATGGTTTAATCAACTTGCCAACCATGAATTTGAACACATCATTGAAGATTTGAAACCCTTAACCTTCTCTCCATTTCAGATGCAATGGCTTGGGCTTGCCTAGATTTGCTTTACTACCCTCAACTTCACACACGCTCACCATGTTGCAAAATAATGGCTTCTTCTATTTGTACAAATTGCAATTTGGGGCAAAACCCAAACTTAGTCCGAGAGTGACTAGAATAGGGTCAATTTCCCTTATGATCCCGTAATTGTTTTTTCCAAGCCCTCTTCCTAAGATGAAGCCTTGCTTCTTCATTAGCACCTTCAAACTACAGGATAAATAGCGATACCCTTTTGGAGTTTTCCTTTCTTTCCTCCTCTCCTTAATAGACACTACCACCCCGAGCCATTGTGCTTCCCGTTCCTTGAATGCGGTGGCCACCATGATAAATTCTTCATCCACCTCTATGGTCACTGGCTAGCCATTGTGGATGAGCTTAATCTTTTGGTGCAATGTAGATGGAAATACACCTAGGGTGTGGATCCATGACTGACCCAATAGTAAAGAATAGGTTATTGGAATGTCCAGCATTGTAAATTTGACGTTGGAAGTTACCCCTCCTATAGTTACTTCCACCTCAAAAGTTCTGACTACACCCCTCTTTGAGTCATCATAAGCCCGAATCATAGTATCGAACTTTCCCAACATGTCTTCCTTCAGTCCTAAGTGAGTAGGACTATCAATGGTGACAGACTTAAGACTGATTAATCATCAACCATTATACAGGGAATTGCTCGGTTGAATATTCGTAGTTTGATGAAAAGTGCTCTATTATGTGCTCCGAGCTCTGGCGGTAACTCTAATTAATCAAACATTATGGCCGGTAGCTTGTGGGGTGTGATTTCCTCCCTAATTACTACACACATTTCTACCACCGAGGTAGTGGGTGTCACAGGCATCTCCATCAATCTCTTCACTAGCCCCATCCTATATCGCTTAGAAATCTCAACCAGCTTCTAAATTTAATACTTGGTTTGAGTCCCCTTAAGCTAATTCACCAACGGGTCCACATCTAGTTCATCCTCATCAACTTTCAAAGGGACCAGGGGTTCAGGTTGGTCCCTAGAGATCTCATTAGGAGCAAAGTTGTTGAGCTTTACAACATCTTCTCTTCGAAACACTCTCTTGCTTCGAGTGAGCCTTAACACCTGTGAGCGGACGACACGGAACGGTGGACCGAGAGCGTACGAGATGAGAGGCGCAGTCCACTAGGGTGTTTGAAAAAGAAAGAAAAGCACTGGGTTAGGGACCCGGGAAAAAGGTTGAAAGAGAAAAAGGCGAAAAATGTTTAAGATCAATTCGAACCCGAATCTGCCATCTCTTAGTGTGGAGTCGCCACCTGCATTAGCTCTTTCCAGGAATTAAAGTCCTGTAAGGCTTAACATCTGGGGGATGACCCACCAAGACACAGAGATTCCGGTCTGGGATCAGTTGCTTATTTCTCATTGGATCACATTAAATTACATCTATAGAAAACTGTTTTCTTTAAATTGCGCATATTCGCACTTAGGTCATTTTTGGTGTTTATATGCATGATTCACGTATTGTGAAATAATAAATCATTCACAAAGCGGAAAAATAAACCATCAACAAAACCGTAAGTAGATGAGGAAAGTAAATGAGGAAAATAAAATTACAAGGCTTCAAAAATTGGGGGATGCAACCACCCACTAACCTATTAATCACGTTTCCCAAAAATTGAAATTACGATACCTGAACGAAAATAAAAGTCCTAAACATACATCTAATCCTAATCTACCTGCATCCACAAAGGTTAGCACAGGGGATAGTACATATGTTCGATTTTGAATTTGGCGAGGCCCGTGTGGCCTAAAAAAAAGAACGTGATATTGTGTTTGTTATTTAAATAAAATCATTCATTTTATTAGCACATTGGTTGCTCATTTTAATTAATGAAATTACTCGCATGGTAAAAGGTGAGGTCTGTTATCCGTGAATATTTTTTATTCCCTTCGTGGGGGTGTTCTAACATACATCTCCTTTTAATAAAGAAAAAGATGAAGAAGAATTACAAAAATAAAAGAAAAAGAGAAAGTCCTAGGTTCGCAGAAGAAATCAGAAGAAGAAATTAAACACTAGAAGCATGAGAATTGTAGTTTTAGGAACTCAGAGGCTTACCGTTACTGAATGAATCCACGTCGAAGAAATCCGATCGGTCCTCGAGAAATCCTCCTTGTCTTTTGTTTAGGTAAAAAAGGTTGTAGTAGAAAGTCCAAAAATTGTTCGTTTTATTCTTGGAATTTAAAGTCGTTCTAAAAATTATATTTTTGGCTAATAATTTCGAGATCTCGATTATGGAAAATTATCTTACTATTTATAGAAAAATCCCAAAAATTCCAAAAAAGGTAAGATTTTTCGGCAAGGGGTCTCGCCGGAAAAAAACTCCGTCGAGACCCCTTGCGCTGGCTTTGGCGAGGCCGTGTGCCTTGCCAAAGCTTGGCGAGGGAGCCTCGCCAAGTTCTTTGGCGAGGTAAGGGCCTCGCCAAAGTTTGGCGAGGTGCCAAAGTTTGGCGAGGCTTGGCCTCGCCAAAGTTTGGTGAGGCTCGACCTCGCCAAGGTCTGTGGCGAGGGTCCTTCGGAACCCTCGCTAGAGTCTATGGTGAGGGTCCTTCAGGACCCTCGTCAGGATCTCTAGCACCCTCACCAGAGTCTCTGGCGAGGGTTCTTCGGGACCCTCACTAGAGTCTCTGGCGAGGGTTTCTTAGAACCCTCACAAGAGTCTCTGGTGAGGGACCTTTGGTCACCTCGCTAGAGATGTCTAGCGTGGCTCCAAGGACTCGCCGGATTCTGGAGATGCGGATCCCCGGATCTGGTTTTCCATCATGTTTTACGTATTTTTTTTATTTTATATTATTTTTTATTTTTTAATTATTTATTTATTAATTTAATAATTTATTAATTTATTAACTTCATTGAGAACGTTCTTTTTAAATTTAGAGACGAGGAGGATTCCTATTCGGATGCATTAGGATACTCGAAAATTGTGTGATTCAAGGATAAAATCCCAAAAAAGCCATCATCATCAAACGCGTGAGCTGGTTCAAAATCCTGTGCTCACAATAGGTTAATGTCATTGTAACTAAATAGCCCTAAGTCTTTTTTGTACATCCCGAGTACAAACCTAGGCTAGCGTCATTGTGAACAATAGCCATATCAAAGTTTAGAGTCATTGCAACCAAATAACAATCTTAGGTTTGTGTCATTGCGACCAATAGCCAAAATCTTTGGCTAGCGTCATTTCGACCAATAGTAGGCTAGTATCATCATGACCAATAGTCAAAATATATGGTTTTTGGTCCACGTAGCTTATATAATTTGTCAAAGGGGGGTGAATGAGGAATTAACTTTTTCTTTTAAAGTTTAAAAATATTTTTCCATGTTAAGTTAATGAATGCTAATTTAAATGTGTTGAGTGCAAAAGTGGATAATACGCAAACTACTTAGCTTGAGCTTACTCTGGTTTGTTTACGAGCTATGCTAAGTAAAATCTTATTCTACTTAGGATGGTTTTGAACCATATAAAAACATAGAGAGAGAGAGAGTCATGATGTATGAGTGTAAACTATCAAATATAAAAGTTGAGTTTAAGGATAGAAAAAAACTCGATTTATCCTAGTTCAGCCCCTAGCCTACCTCTTAACCCTAGATACTTATTTCAAGATTTACTCCACTAGTGTTCTTTCCATTAACTAGGTGAAGAAGCCTTTGACAATGGGTAGAATGATTACAACAAGTACTTTTCAAGCTAACTACAACTCAATAAGTTTGAGTACCCTTCTCAAACCGATCTCACACATATTTGATTAAAAAGATTCCATACAAGAAATATAACCTATATATTGTTGGTTCCTTTACAAGTAAATTTCTTAGCTAGAATCTATGCATAAAAATTTCTCTCTATTACAAACTAATCAGATTTCTTTGTTTACTTTCAGATTTCTTGATTTTGAATTTTGAAGGTTGTGATTGCTTTGACAGAGTTTCACCTCTTTAGAAATTGAAGGTTATTCACCAAGTTGTAAGTGTCTGCTCCATGCTCTATTTATAGTTGTAGATTTCTTGAAGTAACCATTGTAAGCTTCTCCTCTTGACTTTGGCTCTCAAAATCTCTTCTCTTCACAACTTTAAAATTAATATGTTTAAAATAAATTTGTAGACATTTAGAGATAGTTATTTAGAATGTTGAGGTGTGATGTTAATTCGTTGGTTGATTTCTTGTCAAGAACTCTTTTCCTTCAAGCAATGCTTTTGAGAGATAACGCATGAGATGCAACGTGTTGATTGCTGCTTGTTTACTTTTGCTGACGTTGCATATGGAATGTCGATGCTATAAAATAGAAAATGTCAAAGGATTCCTCTTTGGCTTTGATTTTAGTTAGGAAATCCCAACATTCCATATTGAAACCTTTTTTCTATGAGGAATACTTATTTATTCTTTTGTTTTCAGCATCAAATCCTTTTTGGAACCAGAAAAACATCAAATAAGAATATTTTATTTTCACAAAAAGTTCAAGGGTAATGGTCTTACAATATCTCAACATCACAAAAGATACTCAGCCTAAACTAAGAATAAAGACATATAAGTACTCAGCTTGTGCTGAGTTATATCGCATCAATAGGGTAATAAAGTTACTCAACTTAACAACCTTTGCTACCCGAAGTCATAACTTAACTAAGTCTATGCAAAGCTGAGTTGTTTTTCTACAAAACTAACTCAAGCTGACTATTAATTAAGAGTATACTTAGTACTTAAATAATTTCACTATCCTGAGTAGTTTGTTATCTCCAAAACTAAAGTATTGTGAAGTACTATTAACATGGGTTCAATAATCTCCCCCATTCTGGAATAGATTACAAACTAGGTAGTAGTAGAAGTAAACTAAATAGGAGTTTATGGATATATGAATACCTAATATGTGATGTAAGACTCCCCCATGCTAAGTGAACTTCTATAAGCAGCATAGACTCCCCCATGCTGAGTTGATTTCCTTAAGTCAACATAGACTCCCCGTTACTGGGTGAGTTTTCCTTTAAATTGGGACTTATCTTACTCAGCTTCTTAATACTTGGTGGTCATAGTTGATTCTTGCAACATATAAACTTTTGCAAAAACCAACATATATAAATATAAAATTAAGAAAAGAAGTTCTTAACTTGAGGAAAAACTTGTAATATTTATTTACAACATAACTCATCAAGTACACAAGTTGGGTCCTATAATAAGCTTTACATTCAGTGCCACTAAACTATTCGATCTTCTTTTCTTGGGCTTGCCAGGTCCTCTTGGTGGTAGCTGTAAAGATGATGGTCCTCATGTCTCTCTATGTTGAGTTCTAAGTCTTTAATTTTGTAGTGGATGTTATTGGTCTACCAAGAAGATGAGCCTTTCGTTATTAAGCTTCTTTGGATGCATCCTCTGTTACCTTCTCCCCCTTGTTAACTATCTAAAACTAATTGATTAAGGTACATGTTAAAGCCATCAAGGGCATGAGATAACATCTCCTTCTTCCCAACAGATACTAGATAAATCTCATTAACTAGCTACTCCCTACTAGGGGAGGATAAAACTTCTTGGCTGTTAAGTTCTTGAAGAAGCAAATGGTGGCACCGTGTAAGAAGAATAATTAAGCCAAATCCTTTACAAGTAAACTATTAAAATACTATAGTAGACCTCTAAAATAGCTAGCTAATAGCACAATCTTCAATTCGGCCTCCGTATGAATAATTCTTTAACACATTACGCTAATTATTTTGGCGGTGAAGTTAATGTCCTTTGCATATTCTATGTCAATGTCCATGAATGCTTGATCTTTATCTAGAAGTTCATTGATCCTATCCACTAGGTCATTAAGCTTTTTATGGATAGTGAATCCATTTTCAAGAACTAAGGAGCATGAGTCTAGAAAAAGCTTGCCCATAGCGAAAATTATAGCCTTTGAGATTCCTTCACTGTATCCTTTGTGTTAGCCTTGACATCAGCACAAGCTAAGTTGAATTTTTTATCCGGTTATGTCATATTCAACATAGGCTAAGCCACTTTCTTCACAACTTCATTGACCTTCTTATCATAAGTAATAATCAGAGTTGAAATCTTCTACATAGTGTTGCACAAACTATGCGACACATTATTGCTTATGTCTATCTTATCTAAATTACTATTAGGATCGTTCATGTGCTAGTCATTATGGTAGCATTCCTCACCAAACTTGTGGAATTGAGTAGCCTAATCTACTAGCACAACATGAATGTTTCCCAACAACATAGTTGCACTGTCCACACTACCCTTAACTCTTCTTGCCATTGCATTGGCAATGACATTGGAGGTTGTGGTAGATGAGACTGTTGCATTTAGTTGAGGTGGATTCAGTTATCCTATTCAAAATAATTGCCATTTTATTTACCCTACTCTTAGTAGTCTCCTTGGCAAGGTGGTTCTTTATTGTAAACAAACTCCCATATATACACTCGAATTCTTCAAAATACACAGACTTTGAGGGTATGTTTGTGTGCTCTTCAAATTCAAGCATTGCAGCCTTCTTCTTCTTTGCACTAGCCATTAATTCTTCAAACAATGGTACTTAGCTAACTATTACATCTAACTCCGCATTAGATTTGAGAGTTAGTTATTTAGCCCTTGTCAGCTCTCTAATATTAGCTAAGATAGATTTATCATTAGAGTCCTCTTGTACCTGATTACTGTAGGTGAGGGTTACTTCCTTGGCTATGAAATTTGTCTCAGCACCACTCACATCTATTGTTTTCTTTAGAGCATAGCTCTCGATTAGAGGAACTTCCTCAATTAGAGGAATTAAGGGGATAGGAGCTGAGTTTGAAGAATGGATTGGTTGAGAATTTGTATAAGGGGGAATAGGGTCATTTTTTATATCATTTTTAGGTAAAAGAGGTAGAGAAGATGTAGAAGTTGTATTTACATCAAGAGGTGGTGAAGAAGGTTTGTTCTTTTGTTAGGAAGTGGAAGGAGTAGGTGAAGGTGTAGGGGTAGGAATTATAGATGCCTATGGGTTGGATTTTTCAAGAATGGATCAGCCATAGGTAACTTAGCTTGTTAAGTGAGAATATGTGAATTTGAGGTTTCTTCAAGGGGTGATGATTCCTCAAACAGTTCTTGGCTTATTTCAGCAACATCGTCATCACTCTCCACAAGCTTGAGTGCTCTCCTAAGCCTTTGAGAGGCACTCCTCTTCTTCTGGACTGTCTTGAGATTCCATTCAACTTACTAAAAGGTAGTCTCAGCATTGGGGTCCAAATTTTTAGCCTTTTTTTCTCTTTCCTAGCTCTTCAAAGATTTCAAAAGCTATCATTTTCTACACTTACTCCATAAACTTAGGATTTAGAGGAGACAGATTTGATCTCGTAGCCTCTTCTTCCTCTACTAACTTCTGAGTCATAGCCTTAGCTTCTCTCCCATCCTTGGTTTTCAATTTGAGTTTTTTCTTAAGTTGTCCCTTAGCTGACACCACTAAAACTTTTGTCCTAGCTAGGCCATCCTTCTTCACTTGTGATTTCTTTGCCACTAGACTCACTATGGTCTTTACTTTCATCAAATGAGCCCTAACAAGGAGCTCATCTTCATTCATCATACTTTTCTTCAACCTCATCAATCTTTGAGTCAATATCTTCTTTCAACACATCTTTAGTTAACACTGTAGGCCCTACTTTCACTTTCTTCAACTTGATATCTTGGATCTTGGTGTACCCAAAGTGAAGCTTTGAGAAGTGAAGATCATTGAAGTTCTTGAAATCAAAAACCTTCCTAAAGGGAAGTTGATGTTATCCTCTAGCCCTGTGATAGCCCTCAACATTAATCTTTTGGGCTTTCATAATGGCTGTAATGAGGTAGCCATGGTGAAACATAGTTGTCACCTTGGTGAGATGGTAGAGGATTAAGAATGGATATTTAATACTTTCCATTCACCATATGGTAGACTATACATCTTTTGAATTTGGTGTAGCTAGAGAGAGACCTCATCTTAGGTAGGAGAACTTTAGTCAAGAGGTCATGGCAAGTTCATACCCTCCAACTCAAACCAGACGCTCTAATTTCTCTATAGCCATAATCTCTTGGAAGCTCCCAATCTTCAGGGATATCAACATTCTCCTCATATCCATTCTTTCTTAACTCAGTACACTTTAGCTTCATTTTAAGAATACTGCCTATTAGCTTGGTGGAGACAAGGTATGATTTTCCAACTATTTCAATTGCAAGGATATCAAGAAACCCTTCAACTGTGAAGAGGTTTGTGTAGAAGCTATGCATGATATTACTAATTATAGGTCCATCTAGGAGAAGGAAATTCCTTAGATTTTTCTACTTAATCACCCTCTAAAGGGTTTTATTCTTAATGATTTCATTGTAGTTGACCTCATACACTAGCCCAAATTCTCTTTCAACCACTTCCTATTTTGGGTGAAAATTATTCCATGAGGAAAAATTACTTTCTCCGTGTCACTTGCTATGTTGATATTTCTCTAGGAGTTTTCTTTAAGAATGGATTGATTCTCTTCTAGAGAAGATTCTTATTGTGTATACACCATTTGAGATTGCAATGTTTGAGAGAGAAGAGAATTAGGGATTTTGAGAGTAAAAATTTTTGATCTTCAAAAGTGAGTTCTCTTTCCTCCCCATTTCCCTCTTTTATAGCCACTATACCTGCATCACCATATCTGTCCTCTCCACAAGCAAAGATCAAAGTGAATGGTTAGATTGAACATGAGATTTAACCACCTTAGTAAAACACTATAGTTTAGTCGTAAACTGTTTAAATTCAAAAACTCTTCAATAAAGTGAGTGTGAACTTTAACCGCGAGAAACTAAAACAAATAGAGTTAAATTAAACTGAATAAAATACATGTTACCTCAACTAAGTTAAAACAACATTGATCTAGTTTTGGACACTTAGCCATATTTTTGTAAATTTCATTAAATTGGATTCACCATGCCAATTAGCTCTTTGAGAATGTTGAATTGCTCATTTGCTAAAGGCTTTGTAAAAATGTCATCATGCTTATCCTATGAAGGAACATACTCCAATTTGACATCTCCTCTTAGCACATGGTCCCTTATGAAGTTATGTCTAATATTGACATGCTTCATGTTGCCATGTTGAATTGGATTTTTTGATAGGTCAATTGTGCTCTTATTATCACATATAACTTCAAGGAATTTTTACTTTATACCATAATCTTCTAGTTGTTGTTTAATCCATAACATTTGTGCTACAAAACTTCCCACTACCATGTACTCAGCTGCTATAATACTCAGTGCAATAGAAGTTTATTTCTTACTATACCATGAGACAAAGGCATTCTCCAAGGAAATGACATCATCCTATGTCGCCTTTCCTATGGAGTTTGTCTCTTCCATAATTTGCATCTGCATATTCTGTTAGAGTGAAATTCAAGCTATATGGATGCCACAATCTTGCAATAATGAAACCTTGCAAATACTAGAGAATTCTCTTAATAATTCCTATGTGGGATTCTCTAGGGTCAGCTTGATATCACACACAATAGTATACAGAGTATTGAATGTCAGGCTTACTAGTAATTAAGTAAAGAAGTGAGCCAATAATACCTCTATAGACCTTATTGTCTATAGGCTTACCAGTCACATCCTTACTTAAGATTGTGTCTGTGACCATGGGAGTTGACATTGGTTTACAATGCTCTATGTCAAAGTTGTACACGACTTTGTTTGCTTATTTCGCTTGGCTAATGAAGATTTCATCTTCACTTTCCTTGATTTGCAATCCATAGAAAAAGTTGAGCTCTCCCATCATTGATATTTCAAACTCGCTCTTCATCTACTTGTTGAACTCTTTGCGAATCCTTTAATCAGTTGCTCCAAATATAATATCATCACCATACATTTGGACTAGAAACATATCTTCTTTCCTTCACTTGATGAACATATTTGTATATCTTTTTCCTCTTCCATAGCCTTTGTTGAGTAGAAAGTTTGTCAACCTCTCATACCAAGCATGAGGTTCTTGCTTCAATCCATACAGAGCTTTCTTAAGTTTGTACACATGCTATAGATTCTTCGCATCTTCAAATCTAGGAGGCTAGCACACATAAACTTCCTATTGAATGAAACTATTTTAGAAAGCTCTTTGCACATCCATCAGAAACAAATTGAAATTAATATGGGATGCAAAGGCACATAGAATCATAATAGCTTTAAACCTCGTTACTAGTGCATAGGTTTTAACATAATGGATCCCTTCTTGTTGATTGTAGCCTTGTGCAAAAATCCTGGCATTGTTTCTCACGATAACACCATCTTCACCAAGCTTGTTCTTGAAAACCCATTTGGTTCTAATGATTGAATTTCCTCTAGGCTTAGGAAATAGATCCCCAACATCATTATTCTTGAATTGGTATAGTTCTTACTACATCACGATCATCCGATA
This sequence comes from Euphorbia schlechtendalii, assembly GCA_949673415.1. NCBI lineage: Eukaryota > Viridiplantae > Streptophyta > Magnoliopsida > Malpighiales > Euphorbiaceae > Euphorbia > Euphorbia schlechtendalii. The sequence goes on from CATIWQ010028770.1 coordinate 27,320, forward strand.
GTAATCTCCTTCTACATCTTCAAACTTCTTAGGTTCAATTAATTAGATGAATGCTAGATGACTTATCAATCTAATAACCTGACCTCACGTCATTAATGGATTATGAACATCATCAACAATGCTCTCAATTGGGTGATTACAATGAGTTCTAATATCTCTTGGAAAACTCAGATCTTCAACAAGAATCTTCACACTAGCTTATGGAGGCTGAGCTTGATCTTCTTCATTGAAGTTGATTGAAAGATCATTATCAAGTTTAACTTTCTCAATTTCTTGCTCTTATTCTAGGTTGGGTAGCATAAAGAGTTCTATACTGAGTTGATTTTCTACCTGGTTTTTACCCCTTCATCAACATTAGAGACACATCTACTTATATTGTTTGTTTCATTGAAATCCACATTCATTGACTCCTCCAAAAGACTAGTTCTTTTGATATATATTCAATAAGCCCTGCTGTTAGTTGAGTAACCCAAAAAGATGCCTTCGTCAGCTATTGGATCAAACTTACCAGCTACTCCTTGTTATTCAAAATAGAACACCTACAACCAAATGATATAACATACTTTGGTAGATTGTTATCAATGTGCATTCTGATTTGATGATAACTAGAAGTCAATTGTAGCCTCGGAAAAATTGTAGCCTCATATAGTTCATCAAACAATTCTTCAACCACTGGTATAGGAAATCTATCCTTCATAGTCCTTTTGTTTAATTCTTTGAAATCAATACACATTCTCCAAGAATTTTTATTCTTTTTAACCAACAATACTAGAGAAGAATAAGGACTAACACTGTGCCTTATAGTGCCATTGGACAACAATTCCTTCACCATTCTTTCAATGATATCCTTCTGCATTGGTGAGTAATGATAAGGTCTTAGATTCACTTGAGAGGATCCCTCTAACAAAGGAATTCTGTGATCTTGGGGTTTGCTTGGAGGCATGCTAATTGCTTGCTTGAAAAGGAACTCAAACTCTAATAAAAGGGCTTGCATAAGCTCTGGAATTTTGATTCCTTCCCCTCACCAATCACCACCAACTAAGCTAGAAACACAATAGGACTGTATGCTAGAAGTTTCAGCATTTCTTCATTTGAAACCACTTTTATGGTGTGGTTTGTTTCTACCTGCAACACACACTCATGTCTATTAAACCAAAATTTCATTGACATAGTGTTGAAATCCCATTCCACCTTCCCTATAGTTGCTAACCACCTTAGCCCAAGCACCACTTCATAACCACCCAAAGCCATCACATGAAAATCAGCCTGACATTTAATGCTCTGCATCTCCCAAACCAATTCTTCACACACATATCTACAAGCTAATTTTGAGCCATTATCCATTGAAACTGCTAGAAGAGGTATTTACTTAAGCACAAAGCCCAATTCTTTAGAGACTTTAATGTCCAACACATTAAAAGTACTTCCAATATACACCATTATGTGAAGTTTCCTCTTTTTGCAACTTCCTAATACTCTCATGGACTCGACTCAAATAAGCTAGAAGACTTAGTATAGATGGTCCATGGACATAATGAATCAGATTTTTGAACACTTGAATAGGACATAGCTCACGTGGAATCTCATTTAGAAAAATGATCATCAAGTTTCTACAATAAAGATAAAACCACACTAGGAGGAGAATTGTTAAATTTAGTTACAACAAAGCTAAAACAATTGCAATGAAATGAAAACATCTTCAAATTAGTGATTTCATATAGCTTTGAATCTCTCGTGTTACCAAAAAGTATTGACTTTTACGACGCCTTACCTCCTTCTCTTCTCAAAACTACTTCACTCACCCCACTAGCCTTTTCTCTCATATCTTCTCTCTTCTCACCCTTATTGATCATATAACTCTTGATTTCGTTCACCTTAACAAAAACCCCTTCCTTAAATATTGAATTTTGAATATGAAGCTGATTTTGGTAAACTTACTCTAGTTTTAAAGGTAACAAGATGTAATGTTTTCCTTCCTTAACTAGGGTTATTTTATTCAATTTACCATCATGCTTGGAACTATGATCAGAAAACCATGAACGAACAAAAAGTAAATGAAAAGCTTGCATTGGTACCACATCACATAAAAATTGGTCATGAAATTTACCAATTGAAAAATTGACCAAGATCTGTCGAGTCACTTTCACCTCATTACTATCATTAAGCTGAAGTCTACAAGGCCTTAGATGTCTAATAGTGGGCAGACTCAATTTCTCCACCATAGTAGTACTGGCAATATTACAAGAACTACCAATATCCACAATCATACTACATACTTTATCTTGAACATGGTAATGAGCATGAAAAATTTTATCTAAATTTAGTTCATTTGTACCTTGAAATTTAGGAACTTTAAGTTTGATGACATTACCATATTTGCATGGATGTTCCTTAGAGCTCCTTCATGAGTATGGATCAGATTGCTCTTCCTCATAATCATCCTTGATGTAAGTTTGTTGCTTATGCTTTTTGCGTATCCCCATTAAAATTTGATTTTTTAAGCTCGTCTATTATCTTAAACAATTGTTAATTTAACTTATTTATTCCTGCAACAAATTTTCTTAGTGCTTTAGGATCTAACTCATTATAGTAGATGTACTTTTCCTTGTAAGACATGGTTATAATCGATCGATCTTGAAAGAATTCACGTTTAAAGTAAGAAAATAATCAAAGTAGAATACTCACAAGTTCTCCGTGATCTTTGATATTATGTTGTTTGATCATAATAAATCAAACCAAACAATAACAAATAACCAGAAGCAAAAGGAGTCAACTCAAATTTTGAGAGAAAAAAAAAGGATAGCGAAAACTAAAAACATATGAGTCAATAAAAAAAATAACGAGAGAAAAAAACAACTTCAAAGATCCTAAAATTTGGACTAAAAAAATAAATGCAAGACTTGATAAATAAAGTAAAAGAAGAAAAACTTTAACAAACTAGTTCCCGAATTTCGAATTCGTTATAAACTAAGTTTTAAAATTAATGTAAAGTCTTCTGGAAAGTTTTACATATTTCTCTTAAGAATCTAATGGCGTTTGAAACACAAGAATTCAAATTGTAGGGAAAAAGTTATAATGAAAAGAATAAATCTGGAAAGAATTAAAACCACAATTCAAACTATGCTCTAATGACCAATTGATGTGAATCCAGCTATGCCCAACTCAATGAATGTTCTAATCGTGAATTGAGGTTTATGAAACACAAAAAGATAGGATAAAAGATTTAAAATCAGAGTGTAAAATAAAAAGTAGCAATAGCATAACCAATCCTAGAAAATAAAATGAATAATCAAACTAACCTATAGTTAACGCAACTTTCGAATTGGATGAAAGAACCTGATACGGGGTTGATTCTGAATTGTCTAGCCATAATAATTGATCACAATCAAAATAAGTCTTCAAGAACAAGTTCACAATCACTCGAACTTAAAGAAGAAGCTAAAATTTCCAAACGGATATCTGAATTAATCATAAAAAAACTATGTAATACAAATAAAAAGATGTCTATATATGATACTACTATTCCTAAGGCATGAAATTATATGTAGAATTTTCCAAAAAATTAACATAGTAAAGTCCTAATAGTTAAAGGTAAGAAATCCTTAAAGAATAAGACAAGAATCCCACTCTAATTTGAAATACTAACTAAAATTCCTGAATAAGAAAATAATAAAAGATATTCTAATTAACTAAAATCTCTAACATGTAGGCAGCAAATTTATTTTTTTCCATCTTTTTATTGACCCAATAAGAAAAAGCCAAGATCCCAATGGGTTAACATGTCACCTTACACATGCTTATCCAAAGCTCACTTAAGTTAATTCTAATTAGACTAAGTCTTGAACTTCTCTTCCATACTTGGATTAGAATTGTGAATTCTTCATATATGCTCAGATCACTTTATTGAAAGTTGTTGAATATTGACTTGAACAATGAATCACGAACTTCTCTTTAACTAACTCACTTATAGCTTCTTAAACACTCTTTTATTTAGACTTTGTAAGTGGAATTAGAAAAGGATCTTCCCACTTCAGTTCCTAGTCTTTATAATTTCTATAATCAATAATTGGTGTTCCTTGATTTGATTTATTTGTGTTAGATTGATGATAGAGGGGCCCCATGGTTGGTACCGCCATCATTTATCGAAGATTATAATCAAGCCGTTTGATGAGCTATCATATCATGCTCATCACCTGGACAGAGACCGTGTGCTTAAGACCTACAATGTTCTTGCAGTGGGGTTAGAAATACCCTCCAACTCAGTCTTCGAGATGTTTACAAGGTCCAATTCAGAGGTGAACACATTAACCGATAGCAGACATGATATAGAAGTTGATCTGTTAGCTGAGATTTTCTCAACGGGGACGGTAGAAGCCATAGAGGATATAATGGAGGTAGATTCCAGTAAGGCACCAGAAAGGGTGCCAATTGATTTGGATGCTTACATATTAGAAGGAAGAAGAAATAAGATGGCAAAGACAATCGACCTAGACGCCTACCAACTGAATGGGTCCAGAGCCGAATCAAACGATGGGTACGACCAGTTCCCATGGGTAACTCACACCGAGACAAGAGTGATTGAAAAAGGGGTTTTGTGAGCACGGGATTTTGAACCAGCTCGTGCATTTGATAATGATGGCTTTTTCAGGATTTTATCCTTGAATCACACAATTTTCGAGTATCCTGATGCATCCGAATAGGATTCCTCCTCGTCTCTAAATTCAAAAAGAATGTTCCCAATGAAGTTAATAAATTAATAAATTAATAATTAAAAAATATAAAATAATATAAAATACAAAAAATACGTAAAACATGATGGAAAATCGGATCTGGGGATCCGCATCGCCAGAATCCGACGAGTCATCGGAGCCGCGCCAGACATCTCTAGCGAGGAGACCAAAAGTCCCTCGCCAGAGTCTTTGGCAAGGGTCCTAAGAGACCCTCACAAGAGACTCTAGCGAGGGTCTCGAAGGACCCTCACCACAAACTCTGGCAAGGGTCCCAAAGGACCCTCGCCACAGACCCTGGGGAGGCCAAGCCTCACCATACTATGGCGAGGCATGGCCTCACCAAAGAGCTTGGCGAGGCTCCCTCACCAAGCTTTGGTGAGGCACGCGGCCTCGCCAAAGCTGGCATAAGGGGTCTCGCCGGAGTTTTTTTCCGGTGAGACCTCTTGTCGGAAAAGCTTACCTTTTTTGGATTTTTCACGATTTTCCTATAAATAGTAGGATCATTTTCGATAATCGGGATCCCGAAATTATCGGATAAAAATATAATTTTTAGAACGACTTCAAATTCCAATAATAAAATGAACAATTTTTGGACTTTCTACTACAACCTTTTTTACCTAAACAAAAGACGAGGAGGATTTCTTGTGGACCGATCAGATTTCTTCGACATGGATTTGTTCAGTAACGGTAAGTCTCTAAGTTCCTAGAACTGCAATTCTCGTGCTTCCAGTGTTTAATTTCTTCTTCTGATTTCTTCTACGAACGTAGGACTTTCTCTTCTTCTTTTATTTTTGTAATTCTTCTTCATCTTTTTCTTTATTAAAAGGAGATGTATTTTAGAACACCCCCTCGAAGGGAATAAAATATATTCCTGGATAATAGACCTCACCTTTTACCATGAGAGCAATTTCATTAATTAAAATGAGCAACCAATGTGCTAATAAAACAAATGATTTTATTTAAATAACAAACACAATATCGCAATCTTTTTTTTATACCACACGGGCCTCGCCAAATTGAAAATTGAACATATGTGCTATCCGCTATGCTAACCTTTGTGGATGCAGGTAGATTAGGATTAGATGTATGTTTAGGACTTTTATTTTCCTTCGGGTATTGTAATTTCAATTTTTGGGAAATGTACTTAAATGGTTAGCGGGCGGTTGCATCCCCCGATTTTTGAAGCCTTGTAATTTTATTTTCCGCATTTACATTCTGCATCTACTTACGGTTTTGTGGATGGTTTATTTTTCCACTTTATGAATGATTTATTATTTCACAATATGTGAATCATGCATATAAACTCTAAAACTGACCTAAGTGCGAATATGCGCAATTAAAAGAAAACGGTTTTCTATAGATGTAAATTAATGTGATCGCTTAAGAAATAAGCAACTTATCCCGGACCCGAATCTCTGTGTCTTGGTAGGCCATCCCCTGGAAGTTAAGCCTCACAGGACTTTAATTCTTGGAAAGAGCTAATCCAGGTGGCGACTCCACACTAAGAGACGGCGGATTCGGGTTCGAATCGATCTTAAAAAAATTTTGCCTTTTTCTCTTTCCACCTTTTTCCCGGGTCCCTGATCTGTGCTTTTCTTTCTTTTTCAAACACCCCAGTGGACCGCGCCTCTTATCTCACGCGCTCTCGGCCTATCGCTCTGTGTCGTCCGCTCACTGCGGTGACTCTGCTGGGGATTTTTCTAAAACTTATTGTTTTTCAAAGGTTTTAGATTTTGGATATGTGCCCAAAATTATTGATCACATTATTCCGTTTTCTTTTAATTCTGACATATTCATTATAATGCATTGTAGTAGAAGGGATTAGCCCATAAGTCTAAGGTACCCCTATTACCATGAAGCTTTCTCTTGTAATAATTTGCCTCCCTGAGAAAAGATAGTACTTGAGCGAGTGGAGCACTTGTTGCCATATTTCATGTACCTCCCTCATTAAAACCTATTTAGGGAGAGGCTTGGAGTGTATTTCAGTGTAACAAAAACCTTCTACATCAGCAACCCATTTATAAACCCTCATGTAAATAAGCCATAAGCATTTTCCCCTAGGGTGTTACCCAAACACGCGATCACGCATTATATTTTCCTACAGGTGTGCTCCTTAGTATCCTCGCGGTACTAATATGAACCAAACTTAGGATAGAGACTAGCCAAAACCCTATGCGCGAGAGTTGTATGGTTGGAAGAAAGATAATGTGTGCTATATGCTTAGTGTTTACCGCTTTTCGATTTATCATGCATTGTACAAATGTGCCATGCTAACCACGAATCTTAGTGCAGACACTTGAACTCACACACTCATATTAAACATGGTTTGATGTCACTCATATGTAAGAACTTAGTCGGCACTCGAGATCGTGTCCCCTTAAGATGACCCGAAACCAACTAGAATCATGTTGCATCACTCACCGCATTCTTGCGTGATGTCCACATGACATCCAACTCATAAGACAAACTTACCTGAATCCCGGCACGCTGCCTATTTGGCATCAAAATTACCTCCCTTCTAGGGCACCTGTCTACACCAAAAGCCTACCTTAGGTAAACATATCCTAGTTGATGTTCTAACCTGAGCCCTTGTAGGGGGAACTTTTGCTCACGCATCACTACATACCTTTAGTGATGATGTCTACTAACATCTAGGACTTTGGCCCGATAAGGGAAAACGACTAAAACATTCATTTATGTGTTACTTACGGTATTTTTCTACATACATTTAGGGAATACCTTGCACTAGGGTACAGCCTACTCAAACATAAAGGGATTTAGCTCTCGAACCTTTGACCGATCACCACATGGGAACTTAGGCCACTTCATTACATCATTCCACTTTACGTTATCCCAAGGGTAGGATACAGATCTCAAAACCAATGAACCTTCATTCATCGCATGGACTAACGATTCTGTTCTTTTTTGTGTGTAATTTTATCTTACATTATGGCACCCTAACATTTTTTTGTAGCCATAACATTAAATATCTTACGCATCAATCACATATCATGATTTTACATGCATTCCTTGACAAACTCCTTGTGTATATGGGCTAGGAAGAAGCCACTTCTTCAGAAAACTTGGAATAGGGCTTCTGGCCTGTGATCCATTTATCTCCAATCACAGCTCATCAGATTCAGATCAAAACACTTCTCACAATTTCTGCAACATGTCTAATCAGCAGGAAGAAAATGTGATCAGTAAACAGACTCTTGGGGTAGGTCAGGCCAACCAATCATCGGTGAGCGCCGAGATTGCTACTACCCATAGTGACCGGTTTTTATCAGTCTTCAATCATCATGTTAGAACTGGCAGCCCAAGCGGAGGGCGAATGATGTGGTGCTAAATGCTAGCAGCACAACACTAACAACCAGACCTTCAGTGTTCCCAAGGGCTAGTGTAATCACCCATGCGCTCTATCAGGGTCAACCGCAAGCTGTGTATGAGCTACAAGTGGATGCCCTGTTCCTCCAGGGGCAGCCGTGGCATGTTACTTTCGGACAAATGGTAATGGGAGCTTCGAAAATTAGGCCCTCTCCCATTTACACTCCTCTTACTCAAGGGGTGGCTCAACCCACAGTGCATAGCTGGGGCGGACCTTCTCAGACATTTCAGGGTCTGGGGTAATATGACCCAAGTTCATAGTATGGGGATTTCTTAGAGACCCTAAATAGTATCCTTCAACACCCTGGAATGGTTGAACTCTGGAAACAATTCTTGGCCACTCATGTGCAAGGGCCGAAAGTAAAGCAACCGATAGTACAGTCGAAGAGGAAGGAGAAGGTAGCTGCCATTAGGTTGCCAAAGGAAGAATATCATGGCATCTCGCCATATGCTGCTAATTTGGGATTCCTATTCACCAAGTTATGTGAGCTCGATCAACTGAAAAGCTTGAAGATGCATGTACCTCCCAAGCCAGAAGAGAAGGATAATTATTGTCATTATCATGTAACTGTAGGACACCGCACAAATAATTGCAAGGAGTTGCTGAAAGCTATTCAGAAGCTGGTGGATGATAAGGTCATCCATGAGCCTACTCTCAAGCCTACCCTCAAGACCAAACCCTTGCCGAAATTTGGAGCAAGGGTGGGAACGATTGACTCCGAGCCAAAGAGGCGAAAGGTTATGAAATGCATGTCCCAAGGGCTGGGAGAATTTGTGTTAATGGTTGGGTCGGGAAGCGACCCTAATCAAGTATTGGAGATGTTGGAGGAGGAATCGAACCGCCGAGGGTGCGGAGGTAAAATTGAAGCTGTTGAGATCAATCTTGCTGAAATGCCCATGTTTACAAGCTAGAAACCTATGTCGCTCAGCTTAGGAAGGGACATCTCAGGGAAAGTGGACTTTTCAGTGGAAGCATTGGCAAGCAAAGGTGAACGGTATGTGATGGCAATCGGGTCAGGAATGAATCCAGATAATGTGATGGAAATACTTGAGTCTGAGTCAAGCAGTCAGGTAAGGAGAGAATGAGAGGAAGTCCTAAGGGTTAGTTTCAGCTTGGCCGGAATGACAATATTTAATGGAGATGAGGCACCCTCTACTCATCTATCTAAGTTTTACACCCTGTGTCGAGCACAGGGTCTTTCACAGAATATGATAGCTACATTGTTCCCATGCTCGCTAGTAGGAGTAGCAAGCCAATGGTATTATATTCAGTCAGAGGAGGTTAAGGCTAACTGGAGATACATCGCTGCAGAATTCCAGACTGATTTCGCATTCTTAGAACCCCCAAGAAAAGGCCATACGAGATCTGCTCGCTTGCAGGCAAAGACAGGGAGAATCGCTCACCAGCTACATACGGCGGTGGATGCTTATATATCTGGTACTGGCGCCAAGACAATCTGAGCCTTCTGTGGTACGACTGATAATAGGAGGAGCACAAGAATGGTACCGCTACCATCAAGAAAGGAGGCATGTCCAGACTTTGATGAACTATCATACCATGCACATCACCTAGATAGAATGGAGACAAGAATACCCACCAGTGCTCGCCATGTTATCTCGTTCCAATCTGGGAGTAAAACACAGTAACTGATGAAAGCGGAAGAGGAGATCCATCGACAGAAGTATTCTCTGCAGAGAAATTAGAACCTACCACTGCATCAACTGAAGCCCCTCCACCTGTGGAGGAGGATATAGATGATGTATTTTTGAACAATTCTGATGTTTTTGACAATTTTGCCAATTCAATGAAATAAGACGATTTTGCTTACTTGTTTGATGTTCT
>CATIWQ010028778.1:0-10785 GCA_949673415.1 Euphorbia schlechtendalii
TATATAACTTTTAACTTATAAATTAAGCAATTATCTAAGTTGTAATGTAAAACTAATATGGCTCACAAAAATATATCAAATTTAAGTGATATAAATGTTGTTGCAGCATAATAATGAGAACGTAGAATTTATTTATCCTAAAATAAAATTAGTTGGCGCGACAAAAAATTTCACCCAACTTCGCACACATAATGTTATCAATCATGTCTCCATAGTGTGACATATAATAACAAAAATTTGTATTGTTCATGAAAAGAATTCGTAGCTCTTGGCATTGATAATGATAGACCTCAAGCCACCAATTGGAGCTAGGATTGTTAATATTACACCAACCATAATGCAAAACTGCAACATATTAACAACATTTATATTAAATTAAAAAAAATTGAATTTGAAAACTAAATTGTAATTCATGTGTAAAAAATGATATTAATTACCCAATTTATGCACCATGATAAACTGAAAATCTTGGGTTTGCGAATGGCTAGCCAGATAATGCAGGGCAGCTGTTGAAATGAGAAAAAAAAATTCACATATTAATGTTTTTATTTGTATTGTTTGCAAATTAGAAAAAAGATTGGATAATCTAAAGTTTTCCATGGAATAATACATTTTTAGCCTCGTAAACTTGGAACTGACAGTTTAAAGTCATTTTACACTTTCAACATATACCAAAATTTCAGCCGTACGTAATTACTTCGTATTTGTTACATGTCTTCTGATCATGTAATTTGATTTATCCATGGGATTCATATGATACTTTAAAAAAATTTAAGGTGAAAATGGTTTGTTTTTATCAAGTATAGCCTCGTGTTCGGAAAGGTAAATTTTTGCATTAAGCATAAAGAAAAAAAGTTTGACAAAGTACTTACATAATATGTAGTTGGGGCAAAAGCAAATCCTCCAAAAAATCCCAACAAACCACCGAAGAATGGAATGCATATTGCAACAAACATCGTAAATGCTGCAATCATATAGTTAAATAAGCATAATTAAAGTGTAATTAAGTCAATTATTATATTGATATACATATGACAACAACTTTTAGATATTGCATGGATTTACGCTGCTGCAGAAATTTTGCATTTCTTGTACTAGTATAGTATGTAATATAACAAAAACTTACCAACATAAGTAGTACGGGTAACGAAGCGAAGCCTAAAACACGGTATGAAATTCATTCTCTTGACCAAAAAGGTTTCCAACATGTCGAATACCGGCATAGCATAAATCTGCAACCATTCAAAATGTCGAAACATTAGTACATCTATTAGCATATTGTTCATTTCAAAAATATTGTTGTTTTCTTACTTGATAACTTCCAATGACATGAACAACAACGAACATGTTAGCCATGGCGATAAGCCAGGCGGGTTTTTCCAGAGAGATAAGGATATTGTCTTCAACCGCGTTACCGAAATGCCAATATCCAACCCAAGCGACCGGAAAATAGCAAATGGCAACAACGATATACGCGACAACGACACCTTTCCACATCGGTTTTTTCGAGGGTACTTCGGGCGTTGAAGGTATTGTTGCTTGGATTTCGAGTACTACATTGTGGCCCGCATATGCGAATGCTACATCCCCTAGTGCACTCAAGAAGTTGAAAACCGATCCGGATGTTGTAGTCGCTTTGTCTCCGTAATCGACATTTTGCGGACTTCCTTTGTGTAGGGTTGCTGCCCATGCTATTGTTGAGTAACTGCAAATGAAACGAGCCACGCATTTTTAGTAAAATTTGATAAATTGAACCATTGACTAGTAATAACTGCACACAAAGTTGTTGTTCACAAGAAAAGTAAGGTGTGATATTAAACTCGGTTTAATGTGTTACTCATTTCATATTCATTTTAAGTCGCGAAATAATATTCAAATTTTACACCAATGAAACGAGTCTCGCGATCATGATCAAGTTTGATACGTACACCTTATATTTACTTGAACCAAAGGATGAATATGGAAATAAAAATTGAGTCTTGTCTAATAACTCGAGCGTAGTTTTTGGTATCTCACATATCGAAAATGTCTATTTACTGCATGATATACATCAACTTATTATTTTAACTGAGAATGTAGCGAATCTTTACGGTTGACAAATCCATGTATAGTTGAAATTCTCACCATTATGTTTTTCGAATTTGTGAAGCCTTAATTCTTTTACTAAAGTTTAAAGTAACCCTTCATATGCTAATATTATATATTTTATATTTGACATTTTCAATATGTCACAGGACAAAAAATTATAGATATTTGACATATATAAAATAGGTTCGAAAATGTTGTTTAAATAAAAAAAGGCGAAGTATAATATTACCTTAGCGACATAACAGCAGCAGCCACCGAGACGATAGTAATGGAATTGAAATTCGGAAGATGCGACAACACGAAATGTATAGAAGCGAAAATCATGATGAAATAAGTAGTCTTGATTTGTTGACAATTAGGACAAATCACATCATGAAATTTCTTCAACGATTTTCCTCCGGTTACCATGTAAACAATGTTGACACCGACTTCTACAATCACTTGTTGTGGAACCACAATCCATAGCCCTATTTTTTCGCCAAATGCATGTTGACCGAGTTCGTGATACCTGTCGAATCTCTTCCCGGGCACCATTTCATGCATTTCCACCATTTGCCATAGCGTGTAAAGGGTGATTACCCATGAAAGTATAAGTATCGCTACACCCGGACCCCTGCAAACCATAAAATTTTAACGTTTTCTAGTACTTTCTTTTGAAAAATGCCCGATGATAATAGTTTTAAAACGCGAACATTTGATGTCATAGCATCAATCTACCCTTAAATGAACATCATAGGCAAAGTGATATTTTCTTACCTCTATGGTACATGACTGATTATAAACTTTTCAGATTTATCACATTTGAATGTCACGTGCCATAAACTCAACATAGATAATGAATAAACAGCGATGCATATATGTAACATAGAGCATACTCAAGTAATATGAATTGGTCATCCTAGTCGACTTTTTTCCTACATGAACGGATTCTTAAACTTTAAACCGGAAATACGAAAAGAATTACCATCCAAGTGAAGCCATGGCATACGGGAGGCTAAGAACACCGGCACCAACCATGGCGGTGACATTGTGGAAGGCGGAATACCACCATTTCGCATTTCTCGATGATGTAATCGGAAGCCAATCGTCGATGGCTTTTTGTTTAGCAATGTCTTCTTCACTACTCATTTTCAAAATAATGTTCTATATTTTCTTCCTTTTTGATTGTTTCGTTTTGTGTAATACACCAAGAGGAAGTTTTAGCTTACTGATCTGATAAATTGTGATAAGAAGCTACTATTTAACAGTTTTGAGTAGAGATTTGAATGGATCTTAATGCTATAACTGGAATTCTAATTATAGTAAAGAATATGGATATGAGTAATAACAGATCGCGGTTATTGCTCCTATTTTTCTTCAAGCTTATCTTTTTGACTATATGCTCGAACATAAGAGTCAGTTACACTTGCAATGACAATGACAATGACAATTTTACCCTCGTCGTGATTTGGTGGGGCAGCAAAAAAAAAAGGAAAATCGAATCAAACCGAATATATATATCGTTAGGTTTTCAGTTTTTATATGTTCTCTTATTGATTTTCGGTTCCGTGAACTCGAAAATCAAATTGACTTAATTGTATATACAATTTATCTAATTTTATATTAATTTATTAACTCTTTCATGTTAATTTTACATTTAATACTTATGTAAACTCGAAATTATTTACATTTAATATTCTTTAATAAGTTATTAGTCTTTGATACTTATTCAAAAACCTTAATTAAAACGGTCTGAATTAACATTTAATATTAATTAATAAAGGAAATTAGTCATTCAAATTGCTAGATACTAGTGACATTTAATATTTATTAACAAGGAAATGGATGAGGAGTCATTAAAATGATTCAGTTTCCTGCATTTTAGCGGCTCAAATTGTAATATTTTCTGATATGATTACATATATTTTATTGTTTAAAAATCAAATGTTTTACTATTTGTAATATAATAAAGTACATTTCCTTTTTATGTTTTAAGTAGGGGTGGCTTTCAAACAAATTTGAAAGATTTCAATTTAGATTTATTTAACTTTTTATGATAATCATTATTTCACTCATTTCTATGATCATTTCATATTAATTTACACTTGGAAAAGGTTTTGGCCAAAAGGTTTTGGCCAAAAGGTTTTGGCCAAGAAATTTGTAAGTTTTAAAAGTTCTACTTCGAGTCACATTTGAGGTGGATTGAAGATTTTTCTTTAGATTTAATGTAAATCCAAATAAAGCAAATTCAATGTCTATTTTATAGCTCAAATGATTTTTTGGTGTTGATCTATTAAAATTGCCTATTTTAATGCTTGACATATTCACATTTTGCCTATTCGGTACCTAATGTATTCATTATATGCCTATTTGGTACATCATCTATTTAGTTTTAGTACATAAAATATCTGTCTAATAACACAAAAAAGTGAAATAATCATAATGTTATTTGAAGAATGAGTATGTTTCATTGATAATGCTTAGAATTGTCGATCCTCAATGACCTCTTAAGTTGTCGTACTAAAATTCGATATACCAAATACTAAATAAGCCATAATTGAATATATCAGACACCAAATAAATAACTTCAACAAATTAGACATCAAAAAATATTTCAGTAATAGAACAAGCCCCAAAAATATATTTGATTCCAATAATAACTTAGTTTGATGTTTGAAATTTTGAATTTTAAATAAATGTTGGTCACTATAGTTGGTAATTTATTTATAGTAGGGAAATCGAATTATCAAATATAATATTTTCATATTGTAAAATATTAATTTTTATTTACCATTTTCGTACAACATGTTTAATAAATTATTAAATATGTTAATTTTTCAGGTATATTAGAAATTTCGTTTCTCTTTCACATTAATCGATTGAATCTTAAATTCATTATCCTTTCTCTTCATTACTTATCCTAAAATTCTCTTGAAGGTTGAATCTTTAATTTTAATTTCAATCCCACTTTTATTGGGTGTATATTTAGTTACTCTTAGTCTTATACTTGGTATCTGTTATACCT
Source organism: Euphorbia schlechtendalii (assembly GCA_949673415.1). Classification (NCBI taxonomy): domain Eukaryota; kingdom Viridiplantae; phylum Streptophyta; class Magnoliopsida; order Malpighiales; family Euphorbiaceae; genus Euphorbia; species Euphorbia schlechtendalii. Next base: position 5,093 of record CATIWQ010028778.1, read on the forward strand.
GCAATTACCAATATGCCCCATCATGATTGGCTACTTAAAGCTTAGAATAAATGGTATTTATTATTTATTTTCATATATTGTACAACTTAGAAAAAGCAACCGATATGTTCTCTTAATTTGTTCAACTTGGGTAAATCGAATTATTTAATCATCTTCGTTCTACATTACACACAACATATGACATCGACTTTAATTACTCTGTTGCGAAGTTTAATTAAATACCCGATTTTTTTTTTGAAATATAAACAGTTAACATTTAGTTTGCGGAAAACTAATGAAATTATTGTGCTCCATGAATCAAAATTTAGTTCTTTTGCTTACAATGAAACAAAATTATATTCCGGAAACAACATACTATAAAGTGGTATACAAAATTTATTCTGCATACATAATCAAACATGAAATTTAAAAAAAAAAATCAAAACATACATCAAAATTATCCTACTTAACCTTTTTACAACGAATTCAAGCAACTAGAGAAGTAGAATGCTTGAATCTCTCGATCTTCCGCGATCCCGGGTTTTCCACAGCCACGCCTTGTGCCCCGAAACACAAGTACTCGTTCATCAGTTTCTTATTAAAAGATCGGTTTTTACTATGCGACGAATTAGCGGGCGAAGCCATTGACTGAGGACTCGAACAAGATTCACTTCGAGAATCGAACTGCGGCGTTGTCCGAATCACGCCTCGACTTAGCCCTTCCGTGAACTTTCTTCTGGTCAACGGACTCGGAAGGCCGTTTCTTGCGGAACACTCCACCTTTCCGATGTTCGTCGAAAAGGACCCCGTTTTCGAGAACTTGTGCCTAAGCGGAACGGGACGGTCTAGAGTAACGAACGAGTCAACCGAGTCGTTGTCCCCCGACTCGGTTTTCTTCTCTTTCTTTCTCGGCCATTGGAGCAACGATTTTAGCCGAGAATTCACGGAAGTCAACTTTTTGTTCTTGTTGTTGTTTTCGCTTGCTTCGCTAAGACCTGTGCTGTAATCGACGCTAGTCATCTCACAACTATCTTCCGAAACATTTTCGATTCCGGTGTACAAAAAAATCTCCGCGTCGGAAATCCCGAAACAAGTTCCGGGGCTCATCCCGATACCCTGCCCTCTTAACTGCGAAACAATTGCGGTTCTAGCCGAAATATCGAAATCCCGGGAATTCGAAATCCCGCCAGCTGTAACCAACCGCTTGATCAGAATCTCGGAAGACGCTGTTCTAGGCCGTCGCCTGAGGAGATCTAACGGAGTCAACCTGTCAAAATCGCGGACGTTCAAATCGATGGAAGGAACGGTCATTAGAAGCTCCACTAGATTCGACTGAATATTCTCGATCACGGATATATGAAGGGCGGTTCTTCCTTCCTTGTTCGTTGCGTTGACGAGATTTTCGAGGGTTACTATCTTGCCGCTGACTAGCTGCTCCATGAGCTCGATCTGCCTGTCGAGTCTTCGAAAACCGGGCGTTCGAAATCCCGAAACTGCCATGTGGAGGAAAGTGTCGCCGTAGTTGTTTGTCACGGAAGCTAGTGAAGGAGATGATTGAATTAGAACTTTTACCACATTTAAGTAGCCTCGGTAAGCGGCTATGTGTAATGCGGTGTTTCCTTGATAATCGGCCGAGTTGACGGAAAAGTTGAATGATGCTATTAGAGCCTTGACAACCTGCAGAGATAAAAAGAAAAAGATTCGTTCTTGTTTAACAACGATGGCAATAGCGAAATTCGACGAATGCAAGAAAACGGTGTTGAGTACTACTCAAAAGTGCATAACAATGTCAAAACAACTGAAATTTTCTTAAAGTTTGAATCTTTTTAACTTAATCATTAAAGTGAATCCAACAACAACATCAGCAAGGAAATAGTGTTAAGTACTACTCAAAGGTGCATATCAATGTCAAACAACTGAAATTTTCTTAAAGTTTAAATCTTTTTAACAACGATGGCAATAGTGAATTCGGCGAATGCAAGAAAATGGTGTTAAGCACTACTCAAAGGTGCATATCAATGTCAAACAACTGAAATTTGTAGTTAAAGTTTCAATCTTTTTAACTTAATCTTTAAAGCGAATGCAACAACAACATCATCATCAAGAAAACAGTGTTATGTACTACTCAGAGGTGCATATCAATGTCAAACAACTGAAATTTTCTTAAAGTTTAAATCTTTTTAACAACGATGGCAATAGCGAATTCGATGAATGCAAGAAAACAGTGTTGAGCACTACTCAAAGGTGCATATCAATGTCAAACAACTGAAATTTTTAGTTAAAGTTCCAATCTTTTTAACTAAATCATTAAAGTGATGCAACAACAACAACATATCAAGAAATCTAAATCTACACCAAAAACAAATTTTCAATCTTTCACACCAATTAAGGTTAGATTGAGCGAAACAGATATCTAATCGATCGCTAAAACTATGTACCGTGTTCGATTTTTCGAAGCTTTAACCCATTAATTTGCTGTATCTACAAAAACAAAATATAACTACAATGCAGAATACAAGAAAGAATGGCTAAAACAAGCATTTGATGAACATATAACCATATTACCTCAACTTGGCCTCTGCCAGAAGCAGTGTGCAAAACAGTAGACCCTTGAGCATCTCTATAAGCAAACTCATCACAAAAATCCCCAATTAACTCCTTCAAAATCTCCAAATTACCACCTCTAGCTGCAGCATGAACTGCTCTACTCATCATCTCAGCCCCAAAACAAGACTCCCCACCATCTCCATTCTCAGAGCCATTGCAAGGCTGCCTCAAAAAGCAGAAATCAAGCAGCATTCTAAAAACACCACAGTTCTTACTCCTAGCAGCAGCATAAAGAACATCAGTAACACCATATTCTCCTTCCCCAAAAACAAGAAGAGGGTCTCTTTCCAACAGCTCTTTGATGAACTCCATATCACCTGCTGAAGCAGCAGTGTACAGAAGCCAGCCTCCATAGCCAGCTCTTATGAGGGAATTTTGCCCTTTCTTTTTTGCTTCACAGGCTAAGAGAAGCTTTTTGGCTACTGAAGAACGGCATTTAGCTACATCGTTGAAGTTCTCTTCATCATCCCAAACGGTTTCCAGCCGGCGGATTCTTCTCAGAGAAGTGAGCTTAATGAGGAGATTTGGGTCAAGATGGAGAAGCTCTCTTACTAGATCATAGTGGCCATTTGCTGCTGCAAAATCAATTGGGGATGCAAACCACCATTGATCTCCTGTGCTTTCCCACCGCAGGGGGAAGTGTGAAGGCGGCATTTTTTGCCTAATTTGTGAAGAACACAGAAAACACAGTTCAGGTTACATAATTAAGACAGAAACTGATTTTGTAAAAATCCCAGCTCAGGTATCCGTTAAAAAGACAGGATTGAACTGAAATTGGTACAAAGTTGAGAGAAATAGACGAAAGATTGAAACTTTACCGGTGGGAAAGTTCTGGGGAAGTTGCAAGAACAAGAACCTTGGAATTTAGGTACAAAAAGGTGAAAACTTTAATGGATTAAAAGGGAATTGAGAAAACCCATTACAGTGAATCAAATAGAGGATAGAGAAGAGGAAGTAAAGAGAGAGAGGGAGAGAATCAACTGATTAACAGACTTTCAAAAGAATGAATGAAAAAGATAACAAAAGAAATTGGCCATTGAACAGTGGATTTTCAGTTTAGGTTCTTATGGTGGAGATTAAAAAAGGTTGCAACTTTTTATCAAAAAAAAACACAAAGGTTGCAACTTTATATTCCTTTGGGTAATGAAAGTTAGTGAGAGAAATGAAGGGAGGATGAGTGACATAGTGGAATTTCTTGAAACAAAATAAGATATTTATTTCATTAATTGACTTAATTATTTTTGAAAAGCCATTAATAATTAGGTGAACTACAATAATGATAGTAGGAGGGAAGGATTATTGACAAGAAATTTTTTAGGTTTTTATTTGAATAAGTAAACTAAGTTATATCAAGTCATTTTATCTACTAACCGCTTCGTATCACTCTGTAATTTTGTTCAACCTTTTGTTATAATCTTGAAACAGAAATGTACGTAAACTGTGCAATCAAAATTAATCTTAAATCACTAAAAAGATAAATATGAACAAATCAAGACAATTGATTGTTGAAACTAGATATACATAGCTTAAATTTTCCCTTGGAAGAATATTAAAAATTTGTTTAGCCGTCCTTAATTTCCTACTTCCTTCCCTTGTAAATCTAACTACTAATTTTTCTTCAATTTAATATGTAACGACCAAGTGATTGAATAATTTGTGATTCTAATTACTAAAGTAACATGTTTAAGTTCACATAAGGGTGGTTGTGTGGGGTGGTGTTTTCTTTATATTAATGTACATTATTTTTATCATTAAAAAGTATATAGTTATGTTATATGACACGTATGCATCTCTGAAAGTTTTAACAATTTTGATAACAAATATACATTACATTCAAAATGTTTGATGATAGATGATCCAGTACAAAAAAAAGGTGATTACTTGCATCGAGGGGAAATTAACTAATCTCACGATCTTCGTCGCAGCCTTTGTGATTTCGAAAGCTACATCTATCACGGTTAAAGCATCTATACTAATATAACACCATATTTTTACAACTAAAATTTAATAGTTGATCATATTCCTCATATCCAATCTCTATAAATATTAACGTCACAACACAATGATCCATGTCAATGACTTTCTCGTTTTTCTCATTGTATCCACGTCATAACACAATGATCCACGTCACAACACAATGGCTTCACCGAATTACAAACCAAACCTTTCTCATTGAATTATGTCTCGTAGATCATTGGATCCAAGAGAAAAAAATTGTGTGGAAAGCAATAAGATGCACATGAATTGCTAATTATTTTCATTTAATTGGTGTATTATTTAGAATATGGGCAGACATAATTGTTGGGCTAAAAGTATATTCTACCTCCAATTTTTATCATATTCAATTATATTTAGCAATGAAATAAAAATATCGAGTAGGCTAATGATTCCTTTTGTAGTATCTCGACAAAACAATGCAATTAATCAATGAAAAAAGGGTAATTTATCCATGTGAATGAATAACTTCAGGTGCAGAAATTGCATTTTTTTATCACGTGATTAATATTTACTAGAAATTAAATTATGAAATTTGTAAAGGAAATTGTGTAGTTTGATGGATAGGAATTTACCAATTAAGGGCAAGTCATTAGTTGCTTGAAAAGCACAGAAAGTGAGTTTGACCCTTTCAACCAATAAGTGGGACTATTGTTAGTTATGATAACTAATGGTAATTATAAACATACTAACAATAGTATTGATTTTGTATAATGAACTTATAGTTATATTTTTTCCAAATATCATGTCCTCCTTATTTGTTTGACATTAAATATTCACCATTACGGTAGTTTGAAACATTTTTACAGAGTTTGATCATTAAAACCGATTTTTACGTGGCAATTTCACATTGAAAAACAATTATTTTTACTAACTCAATCAATCCAAAAAAATCGTTGTAATTACCTACAATAGCTAGATAGTTGGCCTCATTGTTTATTGTTTGATAAAATCAATGTTGTAAATGGAACAATCATCCGTGTCTTTTCTTTTATAGTTATTAAGTTTGGAGTTTTAATCTTAACTATTTGTTTATTCTAACTAATGATTATTTGGCATAACTAAAGAACAGTTGCTTAGTAGTTGTAATCAAATATTTGAAACAATTGTTT